>JAPZPB010000106.1:0-96842 GCA_037952635.1 Bryoglossum gracile | reverse complement strand
CCCCCCCCCCCCCCCCCCCCCCCCCCCCCCCCCCCCCCCCCCCCCCCCCGGTAGTATAGAGAGGTGTGGTCAATGGGGTTGAGATTTTAGCGGAATAGAGACAGTTGAGAATAACTTCATGGATCAAGGTGAGGTCGTTTATTCAGACGCCTCTAGTCTCGAATTTCGTACAAGTATCAACGTATATGCATCCGTCCAGTGCATGTCCCCATTGCCAGAAGACAAGTCTAAGCCCGAGCCCGAAACGCCAGGGGTATAGTATGTCCACCTATCTTCCCTTCAGGAAGACACATGAATCATCCGTCCTATTACCAATCTCTCCTTTCCCTCGTATTATCCAAGCGAGCTGACAACATCAAGAGCAAACTCTTAGATGAGGAAACAAGTCATCCCCACCACCATAACCATAACCCAGTACCCACTAGCTTCGATAACTGCTCTCGTGGCACCAGAGAACGCATCCTCAGTTCCACCAGCCGCAGTAGTTCCGTTAGGAAGGGTGCCGTTGATCAAAATAGTGCTTGTACCGTTCACATCCGCAACTGTGACGAGTGTTTGGTTGAGATTTGCGTACGTTCCATCACCAATCAAACCATCCAAGAATGTTGAATTGCCGTTGTCATCACATCCACATTCTTGATAAGCGGCGCAAAGACAGGTGACAGGTTTGGTTTCATTGACGCCTTCGTCGGTGCTTTGGCGGACTTCAATGATGAAATCGCGTTCTGAGAAGTTGATTGAGCGGGCGGTAGTAGAGGTGCTGTTGGTGGTGGAGTTTGAGCGTCTGGACCGGTTGTGGAACGTGTATGGATGGGTGTAGGGGTATGAGTAGGCGCCGTAGAGCCAGAGACCCGGATAGACGGATAGGAGTCCTACTCCAAGAAACACAGGTGCGATTCCCAAAGGTGAGCGGAACCCTGAACTATAAGGTGTTGTTGCTCCACCGCCATAATATCGACCGCCTCCATAGTTAGGCGTAACTCCAGAGCCGGTCCTCGTTGAACCCCCGACGGATGAGGATGAGGAACCTTTGCCGGAAGAGCTGTCCTTTGTGTTAGCTTTGGGTTTGCTACTATTGCTACCCCGAGAAGCGCCTATTGCAGCAATGAAAGCTCCTGCGGAGAGGAAGCGGTTTGTCAGACTAATTTTGCTGCTCATGCTTCCTCTGTTTCTTGTGGAAATACTACTTCCAACCTCGCCACCCTCTCATCTCTCATCTCTCATCTCTGATAGCTCTATCTCTGCTTCCCCCTCCAGGACTAAAAACGTCCCCGCCTCGTAGAGAATTCACGTACCCTGAAGACGAACCCGTGCTGCCTCCGCCCTTCCCAGAACTTGTGCCTCCTCCACCTTTACCACCCCCTCCACCACCCCCTTTTCTCTTCCATAGTTCCTCTGCTCTCGCCCATAGTCCAGTGTATACTGTATCTGCCTCTACGGCGCGCTCTTGGATCTCGGTGACGGGATGCGGGTGCGCAAGCGCTGGGGTGTTGGAGAGGAGGAGCAGTGCTGCGACAGCAGTTTGTAGTGAGAATCTCATTATGACTTTGTTTCGTATCTTTCAACTAAAATGTATTAAGTGTTCTCTTCCCAGTTGCAAGAATAAAGGAAACGAGATGGGGTCGCTGAATTTAACAGTGGCGTTTCAGGGGCGCAGTGCGAGATTGGAACTTTATATCTTTGTGTTGTCTTTGTCTTGGAGGGAGGGCTTGGCTCTATCGGCTTCTCAGACAGGAAGTGATTGATTTGCCTTGTGGAAAGCCTGAATGCCAAGGGGTGCATGGACCGCTCTCTTTATGTAAGTAACCCTCCCCTCGTAGATCATGATCAGTTAATCAACGAATTGCAATGACTGCGCAGTTGTTGTTTAACAGATAGAATTAATTAAGGTAGCAGTGGGCCAGTGAGAGGTGAAGTGAGAGGAAGTGAGATGTGGAAACTGCGCCTTGCGTGCAACAGCACCGAAGTGAGGAGCCTTGGCAACGTCATGATTACGAGAATAATTCGAGACTAATGATTCGAAGACAAAGAGATGTTATTAGAGGAGATGCGTGGCGCTGAGGGCATTCAGTACAGTAATGGAATTTTCCTTTGATGGAATCTACGGAGGGCTGTTCCGGGCGTTGGGGTTGAATGGTGAGACCGAGACCATCACCGCACCGTCACCGTCACCGTCACCGTCATCATCATGGGTTGATCGCCATAAGCGATAGGTTGCATTGGTGATCTCAGATCTGGGATCAGATAACCTTCATTCATTGCCCCCGCATAGCCTCCAATTTTATGGAGATGGTGTGTACATGTGATATCCAGCGCTTGGGACCGGTCTTGGTCCTACTAGAAGGGTTCTAGAAGACTTCGAGAAAGATGTCATGAATGTCGCCACCGTGGCTATCAGGCTTTGAAGTTAGCTTCCTAGACCACTCATAATGTTCTAAAGAGGTAGGACTAGTAAACCTCTAGCAGTGTTCTAAACTTTACAGTACAGTACTGTAGAAACATGTCATGATATACGTTGAAGATTGGAGGCAAAGTATAGGGTGACCATAAAGCTACTGTACTGTACGTACTATAAAAGATTCACAACAGCGGCCTCTCGATCGGAGAAATAAGTGTGACACGCCACTTCAACCTTGACGAACCATAGCAAAAGTTTTAACTAAATACACTAAAACCTCGCCAGTTACAATTTTGACTTCGGATTTTTGTATCCAAGTTTTGAAAGGTTCCATCAAGTCTTGTGGAGGTTTACTTATCGCTGAAGAGAGGACCTTTGGCGAGAAAGGGTGCCCATACGAAGGCACTTTGTAAGATCTTACTTATTCTAATAATAGCGCTCTGTCATAGCCCCACAAAAGAGTAGATCACATACTTCAAAATGCCTTCTAGAACAACATTAATAGGAAGTGTGGGAATGATGTGGAATTGGCAATTCTTCTGAGATGAGAGAGCTCTAGTATGATGTTGATAAAGTAAGTAGAGGGACTTCTACCCGGTTTCCAAACGACTTCTAGAAGCATGTTATTGGGAGTTCGAGAATATCTGATACAAACTATAAGGGAGCAGGAGAGCCGTCCTTTCTCCATGCTTGATTAATGATGATGTTTTAATGAATGAAACAAGCGAGGCTCGCGGCATTTGAAATGTTTCTTTTCGTGTCCTGTACCCGAAACCGCTCCATGGCCCCGGGGATGATCTGTCATTTGGTATTTTTGTAGGCTGGTCTGGGATCCCAAAATAATTTTTGGGGATCGGGAATAGTTGATAGGAACTGTTGAATACGTTGGGGTGTGAAATGAAGGTCTGAAAATAAAGATTGCAGACTGCAAGTGCAGCTTTGGCAATCGAAAGAGGGGGTAATAAAACGAGAAATGGGTACACGACAGAGTCTTTTGACCAAAAAAGTTCGTCATTCTTGGTATCAGATCTAATTTTGCTAGGAAAACCAGTGCGTGTTACTCGTCATCATAGAAGTCTTGTTCTCTCCATCCCAAAATCCCTTAAAGTTGCTTCTCCAACACAGCAGGAGCAGTAATCTCCTTGCCCTTTAGCTTCTCAAGTCCTTCACCTCCCTACCAATTCATTAGTATTTGCAACAGCAAGGACGTACTTAGTACTTACGTAGCTGATCAACGGCGAGACCTCAACGCCGTCTTCCTGACCCTCACTGACTACAATACCACCCACGGCCTGGACCCATCTCTTGCCCTGGTCCATAATATCCCGCTTACTAGTATCTGGATCATCCTCACCAGTACCTTTCGCATTCTTCAACGGCGAGAACTCATCCTCACGCCTCACTTCCAGACAGCCAAACTTGCCTAGCTCCAACATCGGGAAGACATCAAATACAAACTGCTCAAGCTTAATGCCATTAGGCTTCTCAGGCTTGATATTAGTTCCCTTCTCAGTGTCGATGTAAGGGATCTTCTTGCGAGCAACGTGGTGAGGAAGTTTGTGCGCCCAGTCGGGGATGGATTCGAGGAAACGGAAGGAGTAGTAGTGATTGACAATGTTGGCAGCGCGGAACTTCAAGACGTCGGGTTGCTTGGAGTCCTTGGCTTCTGCCGTCTCCTTGTCAATCTCGGAGTATTCGACAACGTCAGGTTTGCCGTTCTTAAGAAGAATGAGACCGACCGACTCGGTTGCGTTTCGCTTTCGGACAACCTTCGTAGCAATATCGACATCCTTGGAGGCCGAGAAACCAACGAAGACTGGGTCTGCGACCTTAACCAAGCAGTTGTCCACGCAATAAGCATGGATGTGCTCAATTCCTCGCTTTCGCATATCTGTCATGACATTTGAAGTAACGAGGGCCTGGTAGATGCCTCCGTTTCCATCAGGAGCCACAGCCACTCGGCCCTTGCTCTCGAGAAGAATTTTACCATCATTCGAGATACAGGGTAGAACGCCCTGCTCGAAAATAATAATATTTTCCTTCTCCAGACCAAAGTAGTTGTTCTCCTGAAAGTATTTCTCTGTGGGCCCCCTCGTAGGCCCACTGGTCATAACATACCACGGCACAACCACAATCTTGTCCTCTGCATACCCCGCCTTCTTATGTGCCAATCGCTGAACCTTTCTAATCCTCTCTGCCTGAATCTGGAACAGAGATTTCTCGGAGGGTAACCCAATATTGAAGCAGCCTTTCGGTGCCGAACTACCCAGCCGTGTGCCCTGCCCACCAGCCATCAACACCACACCCACCTTGTTCTCCGCAATCAAGTCTAGTCCGCTGCCATACCACTTCTCGATATCCTCTGGCTTAGAATCGAGGATACTAGCGGTGGCAGATTCGGGGAGTGGCTGAAGAGGGGATTCCTTCCCGGCATTTTCTGGTTTAGGTGGATTGACAGCCCGGTCTGTGATCTTGTTGATGTATTCGGGGTCGAAACCTGAGAGTTGTTGGTAAAGTGTGGCTTGCTCTGGTACACTGAGAGAGTCATAGAAGGCAAAAACTTGTTCTTGTTTCGCCTTCTTGTATTTCTCCTTGAGTTCCTGGAGCTCATCGGCGGAGGGAGTTTTTGGCGGGGCAGCAACTGCCTCTTCCCCACCAATATGCACCTTGTGAAGAATGTTCTTGACGGCTTCCATGCTGGGCAATCGAGTTTGTGTTTTGGTGAAGAGTGAAAATAGTAGTTTGGAAGAAGCAGGGGCTTTTATGTGCTGGCCGAGGATCTTATTATAGCTCAGCTCCGCCAAAGAAGCAAGTTCGTATCCTTCATTCGTATGGGAAGTCAAAAAGATCCTATTACTAGTATGTGGAGCCGATGCGAGAGCTTTGACCAATTCGCTTTATTGCTCCTTTTTAAGTTGACCGGACCTCGACTTCTTCACTTCACTCGACAGGAAGTCATGGTGGCAACACAGGGTCCAAATAATTCACCTGGACAATTCATGCCACAGCTATGAGTCAACGAGAGCCAATGTCAAATTCAATTAGCCTCGAGCTCTCCACCTAAATCATGCATACAAAACCTCTCACAAGGGTAATCACCAGCACACTTCTTGACCAGCAACACCAGACCACCGGACTGAAAATACGTTCAACATGGAATCCTCTCAATACTTCAAGCGTGATGAGAGTTTCGCTTTCTTATCTCCACCAAGTTTCAGCGGGAAGCTCAACTTCAGTGCCTTCACATACTCATCCTCTCCGAACAAGCAATCCTTCCTCCTCACACCCGATTCAACTCCAGTAAAGCATGACTCCGACCAAGGAGAGGCGCCCACCCCGAGCCGAACGAGTCGGAAGCGCCAATTAAAGGAAGAAGATATTGAAGACGCAACCATTGAAGTTGGCCAAAACTCCATGCATAAGCTCTTGACAGTCACCCCTATCGCCCACCCCGTCACTAACCCCCCCACCCCGAGGACCAAGCGAGCCAGGACTGAGTTCAAGTCTGATGAGCTCAAACTAGTCAAGGTCGAGGGACGAGAGAGAAGTATCATAACTAGAACTCTAGTCCAGACCGAAGAAGAGAAGAAGCCAAAAATCAAGAGAATCTCCAAGACCAAAGCCGAAATAGCCGCCGAGAAAGACTTACTGTACAGCCGAAAACTCACCCTCTCCATCTCCAAATTCTCTCACCTAAACCAAGATCCTCTCCCCGATATCCTGACTCCAAACCTTGATGCCCTCTTCTGTGGAGTCAATCCTGGCCAAACCAGCGCTGAACAAGGCCACCACTACGCCAAAGCTAGCAACCGATTCTGGGGCTACCTCTGGGGTAGCGGCTGTTCAGACAAGCGTTGGAAAGCCGAATATGACTATCTCCTTCCAGAGAGATTGTCATACGGTCTCACCAACCTCGTCCGGCGACCAACTACAGGGCAAGCCAACCTGGTACGCGGAGAAATGGACAAGGGCGTTCCTATCTTGGAAGCGAAGGTTCAAGCCTTCAAACCTAAGGTTGTTGCATTAGTTGGCAAAAAGATTTGGGAGAGTGTATACCAGGTTAAACACGGGATTAAGTATAGGGATGAGGGGTTTGAGTACGGCTGGCAGGGTGAGATGTATAATTTGGGTGTGGGCAATGGATGGGGTGGTGCGAGGGTTTTTGTGGCTTGTTCTCCAAGTGGTGCGGCTGCTGAACCGCCGTTTGCGGAGAAGTGGAGGATTTGGGGAGAGTTGGCGGAGTGGTTGAATGAGAGGAGGGTAGAAAGGGGTGGCGTGGCGTTTGGTGCAAGGGGGAAACTCAAGCCTGGCCCAGGAGAGGAGATTGAGTGGATGGATGAGCCGCTAAAAGAGGAGAAGTTTGGGATTGAGAAAGACATTAAGACTACCATGGAGATTAAGAAAGTCGAGGCTAATCTGAAGGATGAAGCCGGGACGAAAGAGATGGGGATTGAACCTGTTAAGATTGAGTTTAAGACCGAGACTGGCTGGGGAGATGAGAGTATCGAAAGCGCTGAGAGAACCGAGAGTACAATGGAAACGGAAATGCGGAAGGTTGAGAATGCTGAAAACCCTTACATTTAGAGAGGGAATCGTAACTTTACGATAAGCGAGAGTCAAATATCTCAAAGATGGCACCCAAATACCTAGCAACGCATGATACCTACGATGAACGAAGAAGATAGACTAGCTTAGTAGCTTAGCTACCATAAATTACTCCAAATAGAGCTCAAGAATGATTTTAACCGTTATCTCATGAAGAATAGTTCGATGATGACAGAGGCAACCTCAAGAACAGAGACTTCGCGGTTGTGCCGAATGACGATGTCGTTATTGAGGAAGGTGACCGCATTGTGAATTATTCGTCGGGCGATGGCCTCCAACAGAAAATAAAGAGATGAGATTTGCAAAAGTATTCCATTGGTCTCCGGCGTACTTGTCAATGACACTGCCGGACCCGCGATGTTGCTCATGGATTGAGGTTCCCTGGTCGCTCGAAAAGACATCCGTAACAAGGACTGCTTTTCCGTAAGGGAAGCCTGCCAGCTTGGGGCTCAGGGGCCGCGATCTTGGCCACTACTAGCAGGCTCGAAGCTGAAGAAACGAAAGTAGAGAGAGTCCAGTACAAGCAGAAATGAAGACGAAGGTGTTCCGCAGTAAGAAGATATGAATGTAATCTTACTTAAAACTCGGGTCTATCACGAGGAGCCTTCGATGAAAACTAGTTTAATGGTCAAGCTTGACGCTTTTAAGAAGCTTCTTCAAGAATAACTGACACACTTTAGGTACTGTACAAGAAGACTTTAGTAATCTTACTTTCGTCGGCCTAAAATAATCCGCTAGGGTATGTGTGTTGATTTTGGGGAAATGAGAAATATCTCAAAAGCGGGAACTTTCAAGTACTGTACGTAATAACAATTAGCAAGTTTCGAATATCGGAGAATATTGAGAAGTTTAAGACGATTCAAATATGGAGTCTTAAATATTTGAGATTTTTTCGAACTTGAAAATTATTTTGACTATTCAGAAAAAGGTAAATGTTCAGAAAACTTGAACATCTAAACCTTGATTCTAGCCCCCTATCGTCCCCAAATGTCCACACTTTTCACGAATCTCTATCCCCATCTCACCTTTCTCCACCACCTGGGAATGTATTTTAAGGAATGATTAGTTCACGCAAGAGATCAAACAGAACTTACACAATCCATAAATTCTATCTACATTATCTCTTTGCACTCCTCACGCCAACCAGAAAACCCTCCCTATAACTCATCCGAAGTTCTCAAATTCCATCATGATCAAACGCTCCCCCCGAACCATCAACGCAAAGGTCGTCGCATGGCTCGTCTATGCATCATCGTGTTCTCGTTTCAGAATCCAGTGCTGTAACACCAAAATTGATCAAGTCTTGCTTGAATGGGCACTGAAGTGGTGTCTCTTCAGGCGTTCGTTCCTTTGAGAGGCCTATTTACCAGTCGTCTTCATCATCTCTCCCTCTCTGCATAGCGCTTTGTCTGGCTCTCAAAGCCTCGGCCAACCCACCGGCCAAGGAGGGAGTAGGCGTACTGCGCCCA
Organism: Bryoglossum gracile; assembly: GCA_037952635.1. Lineage (NCBI taxonomy): Eukaryota > Fungi > Ascomycota > Leotiomycetes > Helotiales > Bryoglossaceae > Bryoglossum > Bryoglossum gracile. The sequence continues at coordinate 88,370 of JAPZPB010000106.1, read as the reverse complement.
CTGTCACCGTTGGACGCAGACATACTGGTTCCAGAATCACGCGGTGCAGATGGTGGCGCGGGTTTGCGACCAGCTGCCGGACGCTTGGCTGGGGGGGCAGGTGGCTGTGGCTTTGCGCGAACAACAGGCCCATGGCCGTTGGTATTTGCAGCTGCTGGGGGTGGGGGAGGGGGCGTTGGGCGGGCAGCGACTGGGGGTGGTGGAGGTGCTTCTTCCTTGAGATAGGCGGAGGGGGCCCAGCCCTTTTGTCCACCGCTTCTCTTGGCGAGCCACCAGCCTGTAGTATATTAGGAATGTATTCCATGTGAAGTAAGTGATTTGCTTACCATTATTTTCTTTCTGCTCAACAGTCACGAGCTCATCCTTTCTAAAGGTAATCTCATTTTCACTCTGGCCATTGAAATCATAGAGAGCGCGGTACTGTGGTTCTCTTGAGATGACTGGAGGAGCTGTGGGAGGTGGCGGCGGGGGGACAGCTCTGCCTGAAGAGGCTGAGGGGGTATTTCGCGTATGCACTTGCATAGAAACAGGAGTCGGCTGAGGAACAGAACGTCCTTGTGAAGCTGAGCCATATGACTGGACACCAGGTTGAGCCACTGGTTTTGTGTTTGTGTTGCCGTTGGACAGCTTCGAAGGGCGTCCTCCAGGACCACCAGGCTTAATGAGTCGGCCCTTCGTGAATGGCTTTGCGGCAACAGGTTTTCCTTTGGGCAATGGCCTTGACACCGAATTTGGCGGCTCCCCTTGACTTGTGTGAATAGCTCCACTCTTGTAAAAGTCAACTGGCAAAGTTGAGTCCTTAACAACCTTGATAATTTGCATTTTTCCTGGCTTCTTGGCGTACTCGATAGAATCTGAAATTTTCAAGGTGAAACCTGCAGGCATATGAGCTTGCATGTGGGTAAAGAGCTCTGTCTTGAATACGCAGTTCAGCAAAGGATCCGCCTCCTGCGGGGAGCCAACTCCCAGTGAAAACCAGTCATCTTTGCAGGTCGATGTTCCAACAAATTTGATAGCACCCAGAGGAATGGTCCGCTCAGCAATGATCTGGACTTGCTTATTGACAAGATGCTGTAGAACTATAATGAAATTTCTCTTGGTTAGCACCAACATTCGAGGAGCCGGCTTGCTGGATCGACCGAATTTCGTTTCCAAAATTTCACCTCGGCAAGAAAAAATGACCTGCTCTGACAAATCGAGAGCAGCCCGAACACGGGAACCAGGACCACTGTTTGCGTTGAGTCCCAGGTAATCCCCCATGAAACGTCTCGAACCGAGAAGACTGAATCTCCGCCTTTCCTTTCGTCCCTGTAGTACTTGATGACCCATCTCTCGGAGAAGGAGGAACTCTGCCCCGACTCTCTTCTTTCTCCACACCCTCTGAATACGCGTGGCGGCTTCGATACGGATCCGGAGGAATGCACGCCACACTCGTTGAATACGAATAGCCATGTTGTGCCAGTACCTATCACGCATATGCTCTAGAGCAAACAATGTCTCCGGTGCTTTGATGAATGCTTTCGTGACACCCATTTGGAACTCTTCCGCTGGAATACTTGTATCCTTCAAAATTTGTTTTGCACCAGATTTCGAATCTCCCGTCCATGTATAGTCGCCGGCATAAGAGGTTTGAGGCGACAGAAGGTAGAAACGCTCCACAAACTTATCAAACGTCTGTCTGTACGCAAACCCAGCACGTCGAATACGGACGTTTTCTTGGAGACCGAGATATTTGATTTGATGCATGACGTTGGGAACATTGTACTCTGAAGGGGACTTGTTCTCGTTTGGCTTGATCGTTCGGATATAAGAGGGTTGGGCTTTCATGAGCGTAGCAACAAGTTCATTAGCGGACGCCTTGATCTTGTCACCTGCAGAAGGTGGCTGCTTCCTGTTATCTTGATCAACCTGGTGAGGGAAGAGCTCATGGACGAAAGTGTTGCCGCTCTGTGAGAAGAGATTGAGTAGACCCTTTAGAAGCTGGTCCTTGTTCTTGTCTGTGATTCCATCCACGGTGTAGCTGACGTCACCTGCATAATGCTTGATGATGAAATTTCCTTGACGTGGAGTCAGATGAGGATTTGACATTCCGTTAATCGCTTGCATGAAAGTTCTGTCACATGCAGCTGGATCGGCGTGTGCTGTCTTTGTGGCATCTTTCATAGCAGAGAAGACTCCTGGAGGTCTAGTGGATTCGATCAGGTCACACACAATCTTGTTGTCGAAGTACTTGATTGGCGTCCACTGAATCTGCTCTCGGGCATATTCTTCTTGTTCTGTCTTCAAGGTAAGCTGGATAAAGATTTGTTGCAACTTCTCGTTGACATAGTTGATACATAGCTGCTCGAAACTGTTCTTCTCGAAAATCTCGAAGCCGTAAATATCGAGAATACCAATTGAGTGAGCTGGCGTACCACGTGCTTTCAAGGAAACGTTCACACGCTCCACAATCCAGTCGAAAAGATTATTGTAAATGGCTTTCGCAAGAGCATCTCTGGTAGACATTGCTTGAGACGGATTTGCTGGAGACTCAATGACTTCGCCATTCCTGGGAGTAAGGATACGGATAGTGATAGCCTGAACAACGTGAGCAGGGTCGACTTCTAGGAGGTACGCCAAGAAGTCAACAACAGACTGGTCTATTACTTCGGCATACCCATCCTTGTCTTCTCTGAACTGAATGTTTCCGGTCCACAATACAGCGGCCAGCATTCGGAAAATCTCGTCCTGCTCGGGCTGTGATAAACCAATGGTCTTCATGGCGTTGAGAGTGTCTTGGTACTCGGCTAGATCATCAATACCATCCACATCTAAACACTTGGAATGGCTGGTATATGGATATGTGGAAGGTTGCTGAATGCCATAGTTTTGGCGGTAAGTATTCGAAGCTCCCTTGGTGAACTGGTAGAAAATGTGGAAATTTCGCTCATTCTGGATTTGCCCAACCACTCGTGACTTTTCCAGCAGATAATTCGTAATAGTCGCTCCCACAGGCTCACCCTGAGCATTGAATTGTAATTGGAGGTATTTCCCGAATCTTGACGAGTTGTTATTTCTTAGAGTCTTCGCGTTTCCGAAAGATTCCAGCAGCGGGTTGGTAGCAAGAACCATCTCCTTGGTCTCTTGAATCGAAGTATTGGTGCCGCCTGATACGTTCGCAATGTACTGCATTATCCGCTTCGCCGCTTCTGTTTTCCCTGCTCCAGATTCTCCGGAAATGATGACACACTGGTTCTCCTTGTACGCATTCATGTTGTAGTACGAAGCTTCCGCAATGGCAAAGACATGAGGCGGCATCTACAGATTGTCAGAGGGATTCAGGTGTCTTGATAGGGACTACCAACCTCCAAGCGATTCTTCCCCCGGTAGCTGTCGAGGACTTGCTCGGTGTATATGCCCACTAGAGATTATGTCAGTAATCTTCAAGCTTCTCAGGAGTCCACGTACAGTCCCGAAACGGGTTAACAGACACCAACACATGCCCGATATATGTCTGCCGGGAAGTTAGCATGCCTGATATTTCCCAGGAGGTGAAGAGTCCTGTGCCTCCTTTCCAGGCAGTATTTTCTTACATAAATCTCCGCATTCTCAAATCGCTTCTTTAAATTCTCGTTGATAGCCTCATTCGACACCTTGCTAATCAGTGTCAAGTCCGAGACTCCCACTTCCTTCTTCTTGGTTGTATCGAATGTTGCCTTTTTAATATTTGGCTTCCCTGCTGCTGTGGCCTGTCCTCCATCCTGCCCCTTTGCGGCCTTGTCCCCCTTCGGTCTACGACTGATACCCTAGAGAGAAAATATATCAGCGACCCATCTGCGAAGGCATACATATTTGGCTTAAAGAATTTCTTACCATCTCGGGGGCTTGTTTTAGGTGCTGCTCTTGACTGTATCAGGATGCGCCCAGAGTAATGGTGGGGTTTCTGCGTATTCCCCAGATATGTTGAACACGATTATGTTGGGGGAGAGCAATGTGAAAGCAAATTCTGAGTACTCATCAGGAGATTCAAGTGCGCTGAGTTGTACAGTTCCAAATGCTGGGATGTTTTGGCTTGCGAATGAGGTTCATGGTAGGCCCTCGCTTCGGGAACAAAAGGCACCAACTTTCTGCGAAGGCAAGCTGACGCAACAACAACGAACTCAGTCAGCCTCGTCATGCACGACCCAATATCCCATCACCCCTACTACAAATTTTACACGGTATGAACGGCAGATAGGAACTTCTGGAACCACATGTGTATCTACAGCATGGAATCAACAGCAACATGGCATAGCTTACAGTACAGTATCACTCTGGTTGGTGAAGAGTGGAGATAAAAAGGCTTATCAGTTACCCCTCGTCACAAATCCGAAGACACTTTTCACCAAAAAAGGTTTGCTCGCTCAACCGTGTTTCTAGCCTTCACGAATCTTAAATGTTTACTCCTAGTCCCGAGAAACTGCCTTCTATTACCTTGATGCACGACGGAGAGAGGTGGATGTGTGATTCGTCATATTCTGGCACCAGCTGAACATACCAGACAATTGGGGCAAAGTCATCGAGGCTACTTGGGCAACTCGGACAACTTTATTCACCAAGGAGAGTCATTCTCCAGCAAACTCGAGCGTCAAAGAAAACCACAATTATTAAGGCATCCCCGAGATTTTGCTATTTGAGATCTGCTACCCAGGGCAAAACCCGCACCGTCCTGCTTCAACACAGCATATTGAGCAACCTCCCGTCTCGGCATTCTCAACCAGCTGTTCTGGCAAGGTACTGGCAAGCCCGCAACCTGGAAATCTGTTTCTAAGGTCAATATCAATCCTGGGGGGCAGTGGTGATATCGATATCCCGACTCTTGAGCGTGGAATTTCAGCAAATATCTCTGCTGAGGCATTTCGTCTGTAAAGCGATCCTACAGCAAAACCCAGATACACCTGGAGACGGATATAAAGTAGGTCCTTCATGGCATAGCTCTGCTTGAATGAACCACACGGGATTATTCGGGCTCCCAGTAATTCTGCGAATCTGGCATATTCCAACAGTTTGGAATGTCCAAGTGCCGTGGTTATTCATGTCCTATGAGCTGTCCGAGTCAGATGAGTTACTCAAGCTAGCATAAATATTCATCCAGTCTGGAAATACCCAAGTTTTCCCTTCTAAACCAGTATCATATCTCATTTGCCGTAACTATTGCTATGCATTCGTCAAGCTATGGTTAAACCTTAGAACTTTTCTCGCCAGGTTTTCGTTCTTCAGTACCGTAGGGCAGGGCAAGCTATTCTTACGAGTCTCCGGAGGTAATGTGCCTTCCAAGTTTCTAGTTGCACCGGACCTCATGATCGCACGAGCCAACTCTTATTCCCTAGGAGAAAATAGTCGTCTGGATGTACTCATAGAAAGCGATATGTCTCTTGCTGTGTAAAGGCATTTTTCTGGTTCCGTTCCTCTGTATACTCTGGCACAATGACAGCCTATCAAGCAATTTCGGCCGCACCAATACCCTCCTCTATTTTTCTGTCACTAGTATCCCAAGTCTTTCTCCTTTGCTGGCAGTGCATATATGAGATCCCGGTCACTTTGAGGCGACCTTTAAACGATGAAACGCCTTGTAGTTGTAATGAATCTGAAGAACTATGAAATGATCGAACCGCTATCCCACTCCTATTTAGATGGGCCGTTTCCCCTACCAGCGGAATTGTTTTGCGCCTGATCTTATGTGCATTGGGTCCATGTCTGAAAATCCAGACATGATACCAAGTGCTGGATAAGCCAGATTCGTAGGATCATGAGTCTGGTCCTGGTAAGCCATGGTCTGCTAAACAAGGGGTTGTCGTTCTCCATCCAAAAAATGCATCGGAGTCCATATAATCTGGAAATTTTGATATCGGCATTGGGAGCAATATTCGTTTCGAGGGGCCCGACTGTCATATCCTGTAGCGACTGTACTGTACTTGCACACTGTACAGTACGTACGAAGGCTCTCCTGGAGCAGGATATTTTGACATGAAGCAGCTCAAACCCATCCCAATTCTTGGCAATTCTAACTTCTTCCCCCACAGAGAAGATTAACAGCACGATCCTCCCCCATATGACGATGAACAGACACCCCTTACAAATTAGACGGCCAAGATCTGGGCATCGATGACATTTCGTGAACAGACTTTCCAACGGTGGAGCTCCCGGGTTAAGGACGAGACTGGCGATGATCACAAACCTTACGCACCCACAGTTTGAAAGAACCCAAGATCCGAAAGTTCCAACAGTCCGATGCAAGATGACGAGATGGTGGTGACAAGACAGAACAGGGTCCAAGGTGTAAGGGGAAGCCCGAGAACCCCCCTACCATATATTATTATTAGGCAAGCTATGCTTGTATGCACTGAAACACCGCAGGATATACCCAAGTAGGCAAGTTTCATGTAATTCCTTCAGCTAGCGAAAAACTCCCGACATTTCGCTAGCTCGTGAGTCGTCATTCATGAACTTCTTCATCTGAAATTAGACTAGGGACCTTCCTAAATAAAAACATACGGGCGGATATTAGTCTCCTCTTCCAGATTTGTTCTGACAGGCACTAAAAACCGCAAGACACCTGACAAGGCGGGCTACAGTACAGTAGAATTTCAGTTCAACGCTTCTGCAACCGGATCGGGGCCCATCCCGATATTTTTGGAACATCTTCCCAGAAATTAGAACCTTGTCAGTACGGACAGTATTCTTGTTCTGCAACCTTTGACCCTCGGAGGTCGCCTGAGCCAATCAAGATGTCATGGTTGCCGCCGATTCATCTGAATGTTTCATACTCGCTTGCCCCAAATATACCCTCATTGGCTAACTAAGACAGGAGCGACAAGATCCCGCTGTCAGACGTTCAGAACTGTGAAGGAATGTATTATTATACTGTCTGAATCAGAGTACAAACCCGAGCTATCATACAAGCTTGCAACAGCGAAGCAACCCCATTCAATCAGACAACGAGCAACAGTGAAGCAACCCCATTCTATCAGACAACGAGCAACTCATGAGTGTCGTCTCTGTCCTGGCACATAATTAATACGAAAAGTGTTCCAGGCCACTCGCTAGTTATACAACTCCTCCGTTTTAAATCTTCAAGCCAATAGCAACTCGAACTCTGGTGCGTTTTTCTTCCAAAGTCCCATCAGAAATATCTAAGCCCAACGCAACTAATATTGCATTAACAACCGCATGCGTAGCGGTATTAAGTCTAGCAGGGTTTGCCGGAAAGTTAGGGATGACCTCTGCAGTGCTAGAGTTGACCAAAGGAACAAGAGGTTGATCAGAGAAACCCCTCATCGAGTTTTGGGTTCGAGCCGTAGAGTTTTGGTTCCTAGAAGTAAAAGGAGGAAAGTTAGCACAACACGAAAACTACGAGCTTGAAGATGGAAAGAAAGAACTTACATAGCAAAAATCTTGGTCTCGAGATTATCGAACCTCTCGTTCATCCGTCGCTCTAACTGGTTTATCCGTGTCTCGATCGCTCCTATCCGTGTCTCGATCGCTCCTATCCGTGTCTCCATCGCTCCCATCCGTGTCTCCATCGCTCCCATCTTTGTCCCCATCAGCAACATCGTATCGTTCAACTGTTGGAGAGCATTAAGAATAGCAGCACCCTGATCAAAAGCAGGAATGTTGCCTAACTTGGCACACTCCGTCGACATCGTAGTCATTGCTTGTGACATGAGCATTCCGTTTGGTAATTGGGCTGCCATGTTTGACTAGACAAGGAGAATATAAGTTAGCAATGTAAGCACGCGACGAGTTTGAGTATGCGTACCTGGATGAAGTAACTAGCAGAACTGGTGATAACCGGTTCTACTAATTCTACTGTAGATATAGGTAACAAGGCGAAAAGGCAAGTTGAGAATTGCAGTGTTGAGAATTGCGATGTTGAGAATTGATGAAGAGGGGAAGAAGAGGGAAGAAGAGCAAAGCGCGGGGGGCGGGGTGTTTATACCAAGAATCATCATGGACGCGCTTTCCAAGCTGTGTTTGTATAGTACTAAGAATCACTATGGACGCGCTTTCCTACAGTAGTACAATATCAACGCTCCCGGACTCCCCCGCCCACCGTATAAATTTTGAACCGTACTGGCATGGCAACGGCTTCCCGTCAAGCAACCGGACAGTGTCCAAGCTGGAGACTCACACATACAGCAAGAATCGGATGAACCGATTTAGTATATCAGGTCGCCCACCAGCTTGCAAATATTGGCCTCTGAATGCGAAGGAACTTGGTTGAAGCGGCAGCGACAGGTGCGGCATGTGCTTCTCGACCATCTACTCGCCGAACCGGGAGTCGTCACATTGTGCTCACCTGGCTCACGAATGTTCTCCAGCGAATCCCTGACCAGACGAAGCGCCGGGTTAGTCAACGACCTACAGCCTTTTCCCCAAAGAGTACAAGACAAAAGCTCAAGACTCCCCTCCATTTGACGGTCGCCTTGGACTTTTAAGAACACAACACCTCTCCCCCGAATCTGGCCACAATATAACCCCATTATTCAATCATCCCTTTACCATCCCATGATCAGATCCTGCCCGCCCCTTTTGCCGCTTGTGCCCCAATTGCCCCCCAACTTGAAACATCAGATTAGATTTGGCAGGCGGACCGAGTGACTTGGCAGTCTATGCCTCCGAGGTCTTTGGTGCAACTCACGTCTCAAGGGGTCAAGCTGCCCCTCAGAGCGCCTCTACAACGGCCACGCATTTTTGACACGGCTGAACTTCCCTGCGAAACGATAGCTCGCGCCCGATTATCTGATATCGGATCGATCTGATACTGGGCCATTGAGCCTCGAAACCATCTGCTACGTCTGATCTTCCGAGTAATCCAGCCGACTTTCACCACTACGACCTCTCCAAGCTTAGATGGCATGTCAAGCGCGACCGTGACACCCAGGAACCCCAGAAGCATTCTGATCTCCTAGCCGCGATAGACAGTTCTTAGGTTTCATGGAATTAGTGGTATCCGATTTCATTGCTCTGCACCGCAAAGAACGGCTGCTCTAAACCAACCGGTGTTAGTGCGGAATCAGGTGCCTTTATCATCTCTCCGGTCCTCAGGCCCCCTGAATCCCTCTTTTCTGCAGCGTGCGGCGAGATAGAAAACAAGCTTTTCTTCCCTCAACCTTCATAACCCTTCGAGTACCGCTCCTGCTGGTTCAGATTATACTCTTCTTTGGTGGATGTTCATTCTTTCGTCTCGGGTGGTGGAAATAAAGATTTAATACAACAGCACGACTTTACTGGCACCGTCACTCATTTCGCTGCTGCAGCTATACATCGACCACTCAGTCTTAACGACGATACCGTCGCTGGCCGACACTTAATATAAATTTGGGGTTTGGGTAAAGGCTTGGATAGCCCACACAGTCAAAATGGGGCTCGGAGAGTTCATGGCAACGCAGCTTACGGGGACAAAGCTTATGTTCAACTTTCTATTCCATGGATTCCACGTTGGGCTCTTTGCCTTGGGATGGTGAGTTGTCTTGGGATGAGAATTGAATCGGATACTAACTGTATCTGCAGGTGGAAACAGATGTCAGATCCCAGGCTAGCGGGTCTAAATTCCCTCACATTCTCAGTCTGGCTGTCTCGAGGTGCAGGCCTCGTCATCTCAGTCGATTGTGCGATGATTCTACTACCAATGTGCCGGAACATGCTCAGATACATTCGACCAAAGGTCAAGTTCTTGCCTCTTGACGAGTCTCAATGGTTCCATCGACAGGTTGCTTATGCTATGTTGTTCTGGGTAGCTGTCCACACCTCAGCTCATTATGTCAACTTCTTCAACGTTGAGAGGACGCAGATCAGACCGGTTACAGCCATCCAAATTCATTACACAGAAGCGGGTGGTATTACCGGACACATCATGCTTCTTTGCATGCTATTGATGTACACCACTGCTCACGCTAAGATCCGTCAACAATCTTTTGAGACTTTCTGGTACACGCATCATCTCTTTATTCCTTTCCTCCTCGGTCTTTACACCCACGCCACTGGATGTTTCGTCCGTGACACAGCAACTCCGTTCTCACCGTTTGATCACGACAATTTCTGGGGTCACTGCATCGGATACGAAGGATGGCGTTGGGAGCTCTGGGGAGGTGGTTTCTACTTGCTCGAGCGTCTTTACAGAGAGATCCGTTCCAGAAGAGAAACCCAGATCGTCAGAGTCGTCAGGCATCCATATGGCAAGTTTTCCATGCCAAAGCCCATGACCTATCACTAACAGAGACAGACGCCATGGAGATCCAATTCCGCAAGCCCTCAATGAAGTACAAGGCGGGTCAGTGGCTCTTTCTCAACGTGCCATCTGTCTCAAAGGAGCAATGGCATCCCTTTACTATCACCTCCTGCCCCTTTGATCCCTACATCTCCGTCCACGTCCGTCAAGTGGGTGACTTTACTCGTGCTCTCGGAGACGCACTGGGTGCCGGATCCGCACAATCTAAGCTCTACGACGGCGTCGACCCCATGGGGATGTACGAAGTCGCTCTCCAAAACGGACAGCAAATGCCTGCCCTCCGCGTTGACGGTCCCTACGGTGCTCCCGCCGAAGACGTCTTCGAGAACGAAATCGCCGTCCTGATCGGAACTGGTATCGGTGTCACGCCCTGGGCCGCCATCCTCAAGAACATCTGGCACATGCGCAACGGCCCCAATCCCCCCACCCGTCTTCGCCGTGTGGAATTCATCTGGGTTTGTAAAGACACCACCTCATTTGAATGGTTCCAAGTCCTCCTCTCCTCCCTCGAAGCCCAATCCCAGGAAGCGGCCAACCGACCTGGTAGCAACGGCAATGAGTTCTTGCGTATTCATACTTATCTGACGCAGAAGTTGGATATGGATACTACACAAAATATTATTTTGAACAGTGTGGGAACGAGCGTTGATCCATTGACGGAGCTGAAGACGAGAACGAACTTCGGTAGACCGGATTTTGGACGCCTGTTTGAGGGTATGAGGGAGGGGATTAATGACCGGACGTACTTGAGTGGGTTGGAGGGTGACATGCGAACTAACGTTGGTGTTTACTTCTGTGGTATGTCTCCCCATATATCCTCCCCTGACCTTAGTACTCTTGAAACATGAGACTAATGAACGGTACAGGACCCAACGTAGCAGCGAGAGAGATCAAGAAGGCGTGTAAGAAGGCCACGAGCCGCGAAGTCAATTTCTCGTTTTGGAAGGAACATTTCTAGACATGTAGTAGTGCGAGTTGGTGAAAAGATGAATGCATTTTTGGCGGGAGAAGGCAGATTTTATAAATTGGATGTGCCACATAGTTTGGTGCTAGATATACTATCAACCTTTACCAACTCTAGAACGCTATTTTGATCGTGGCATTTCCATAATTGTGATGTCTTGTCTATTGGTGGTGACATAAACGTGGAGTGATATGTGTTCTACATTGTCATTTCATCTACAACTTACTCTGTCCCTCCTGCGGCACCTTAACCACCACCTTCCCCCAAGTCCCCCGACTCCCAAGCGCCTTCAACGCCTCAGGCACAGCTTCCAACCCTACAAACTCCTGGTCCGTAAACACTGTTCCTCTGAACTTGCCCTCCCTGATCAATTTAAAAATCCCCTCCCAAACCACCGGTATCTCCTCCGGCTCATGAGTAGCATAAGCTCCCCAATGCAAACCCACAATACTAATATTCTTTAACAACACCTTATTCATCGCCACCTTCTCGATATTCCCGGCAGCGAACCCAATTACTAGGAGGCGCCCGTTCCAGCGTATACATTTCATGCTCTTATCGATCATGCCAACGGGGTCGTAGACTATGTCGACGCCTCGGCCTTTCGGGGTTAGCTTCTTGACTTGTTCGGGCCAGGTGGGGTCAGTGTAGTTGATGCCGTAATCGGCTCCAAAGCTCTTTGCGACATCGAGCTTGTGCTTGGTTCCTGCTGTCGCGATGACAGTTGCTCCGAAAGCTTTTGCTATTTGTACGGCAGCGAGACCTACGCCTCCTGCTGCTGCGTGTACGAGTACATAATCCCCAGCCTTCACATTTGCTCTTGTTACTAAAGCTCCGTAACTTGTAGGAGCTGTGACGAAGAGACCAGCGGCTTCGAAGAAACTCCACCCTTCTGGTACGGGATAGAGCACATTTTCAGGGGCAGCAACCTTGGTAGCATACCCGCCTTGAGAAGCGCCAAAGACTCGGTCTCCGACTTTGTATTTGGGAGACTTGAGTGAGGAGGGGACGGAAAGGATTACGCCTGCGAATTCGGAGCCGGAGACCCAGGGAAGAGGGGGTTGGTGCTGGTATTTGCCAGCGATTTGGAGGAGATCGAAGAAATTGGTTGCAGTAGCATGGATGCCGATTAGGTATTGGTCCTTAGTTGGAACTGGGTCAGGAAGGTCTGAGATGGTGAGTTCCGAGGGACCCTGGAGAGAGAGTTAGAGATGGTTGTGAATAAATGGAACATGAAGGATAGCATGCCTGAACGTATTCTTTAACCTGAATTCCACGCATTTTGAAGATTGAGTAAGTGGCAGATATGGAGCAACAGGGATAGATGAGGATAGATCCGAAGGAATTGTAGAGTGAAGAATAGTTGTTTGAGTGCAGAAGATTGAGGGAGAGAAAGCTTAGCAGGACTTGAGAGCTGTCGAGGCTCTCGGGAATCGCAATCGCGGGGAGCCGAGGCTTCTACAGCACGAAGGGTCTCGGAGCAAGCAAAATAGAGAGGAAAGTGAAACCAAAACCTCCTCGAATTGTCGAATATTTCAGGCAAACTCAGTAATTGAGACTTCTCAAATACGTTGACTAAACTCTCTATTTCTAGGCGGGGAGGGCGGAAGGGCTTGCAAGTGGAATCACGTTGAGCTTTCAACCGGAGGAAAAGTGGCTGATTAAATTCCCCAAGACTTCACCAAAAAGTGTTATACTTTAGCTTCTTGTGATTCTTTCTATCAACTCTTCGAAGTTTTGTTATTTCCGAAGTAAAGGACTTCGGCGAGACGGGGTGCCAATATTGGTCACTTGTTTCTCCGTGAGTTCACGTCCTCCAAAGGGCAGAGTATCGCCCCTTTAGAAACGATGATATTCCCTATAATAGAATTCAATAATTTGTAGATAGAGACTGGGTGACCCATCATTGGAATCTCTGTGGTGAGGTTGTTGTTGTTATTGTTGTTGTTGTTGTTGAAGTGTCTTGAGAAGGCCATCGATGGAAATGGAAGGAAGCACTCAAGATCATGACCAACTCAGTCAGGCTACAGTATTTTAAAGTCACTCGTGCCACTCTTGAATCCGAGCAAGGCTCCAGACAGGTGAACAACACTTTACTGACCCGTACTCTATCCCTCTTGGACGATATTCACCTTTCTTCTAAGTTTAACTGTCAAGACCCTTGCTCCGCAGGGCTACAGCACTGAACGTCATTGCTGCCTCGCCTTTATCGTACTTTGATACAGGATAACACTCGAATCTACAACACCGCGCCCCTCATACCATATCCTTTCACAGTCCCCCGCCCTCTTCGAATCAACCGGTAGAGGTTCTCCTCAAGATGACTTCAGAAGATATCACCGACCCTCAAATCACCTTCAAGGTAAAGACTTCTGGCGATAACAACCATGAAATCACTATGGCCGAGACAGCTTCAGTCCTAGACCTGAAGACAAAGCTGGCAGGAGATGAATATGAGAAGGTTTCTGCAGACAGAATGCGTCTGATCTATTCTGGGCGTGTTATGAAGGATGCAGAGCCATTGAGCACATACAAGATCAAGTCTGGAAACACGATTCATATGGTCAAGAGCGCCCAGAGCAATGCAGCACAAACCCCAGGTACGACCGCATCTGTTGGCTCAGCACCTCGAGGAGCAGCTGGCGTACCTACCAATATGGCGGCAGGAACGGCGAATAATCCCCTGGCTGGTTTGACAGGTGCTCGGTACGCTGGACATATGGGTCTCCCAGGTGCGGAAATGTTCGGCGCAGACGGCGGAGTGAGTGCAACGACTTCCTGATGCCGAGTCTTATACTAACAGTCTTTAGATGGGTGCTCCTCCTAATGAAGACCAAATTGCAAGCATGCTAGAAGATCCGAATATGGCACAAACTCTCAACGAAGCTCTAAACAACCCCGCAATGATCGATATGATGATACAAAGCACCCCAATGCTCCGGAACAACCCCCAGGCTCGAGAGATGTTAGCATCCCCGGAGTTCAGACGCATGATGACAGATCCACAAGCGTTGCGACAGGCGGCAGCAGTGAGACGAATGATGGAAGGCGGAGGCGGTGGCGGAGCTTTTCCAGCACCAGGAGTTACTGATACTACACCAGGCGGAGCCGCTGGCACTCAACCTAATACTACACCTTTCAACCCTTTTGCTATGGGAGGCATGGGAGGAGCCGCTGGAAATCCCTTTTTGCAGATGTTTCCCAGAGCATCAGCCACTGGTCAAACCCCCGCCCAAACACCTCCTCCTGCTTCCGCTGGCCAAGGCACACCTTCCCCAAGCACAGATGCCAATGCTGCTGCAAACCCTTTTGCCAATATGTTTGGCGGTGCAGGATTCCCTCAAATGCCTGGTGGAATGCAGATTACACCCGAGATGATGCAACAAGCTATGCAAATGGCTCAGAGCGGTCAGCTCGATCACTTAATGGGTGGTGGAGGCTTTCCAGGGTTCGGTGGAGCTGGAGCTGGAGCTGGGGCTGGAGGAGCTACAAGTCCACCTCCACCAGCAGATACCAGACCACCCGAGGAGATGTTCAGAGATCAGCTGAGACAGTTAAACGATATGGGCTTTTACAACTTTGATCAGAATGTGGCGGCATTGAGACGGAGTGGTGGCAGTGTTCAAGGAGCGATTGAGCAATTACTCGGCTAGGGGGCGAAGATTATGAGAGCTTATTTTATGATCACGAGGGTAATGGCTGAATGATTTATTTGGGCGGTGATAAGGTGCTGCTAGGAAGACATAGCACATGCATTTCCCCCAGTAGATAGCCTGCAATGAAGACTTCTTCTAATGAATATTAATTCCACGCCCCAATACTATCGTGTGATATCTCTGACAACCCAAAATATTGAGTACAAGTCAAGTTTCTCATCAAGCTCTGATGCTCTAGCCATGTTGAGCTGTCCAAGCAAATAAAATATCCTTAACAAGATAGACCACGAAGCTCATTTCAATTTTCCGAAGGTCTTGAAAGTCAGTAGACCTTGGATTTCTAGCTTAATTGAAAAAATCTGGCGGCACGAGTGATAACAGCTTTCGGATATTCAAGACAGCGGGAGGTATTAAAAACAAGATAATAATACGTAACAAGTCACAGGGATCAAGAATGACACACTTGCTGCAGTGAAGAGTAAAATTCAAATCTAGTCAAACCTCCGACTCTTAGCCAACAAGCCTCCATTGTCTGGTTGATCTTGATAGACAAGATGATTGAAACAGTTCCGATCCCAATAATGGGCAGGTTGATCCAGAAAACCTTTCTCCAGGAGACATATTCTAGGAGAAATCACCACCAAGAAACGGCCATGTTACAGTCCTAATCGTCCACATGGAGCTTAGATAGTCTAATTAAGCCTCGGATTTCAGCGAGAGATCCGGGGAAGTGGGGGACACGGGGACACGGGGACTGGTGCGAATACCTCCCCTGACAGCTAGTAAGACCAAATCCGTAACCATGATTTATAGCAGAGGTTACCAAGCAAGAGGCCTCAGAACAAAAAAGCATCAATAGCTGAACCCTTGAGCTTCTAAGTAATGATGGGGAGCGCGATAATCAGTGATATGGCATCGATTGCGGCTACGAGGGTGATGATATATATTGAGGCGAATACTAAGGTAAACCCTCTTATTGCTTTGAATACTGGTTGAGATGGATCAGATGTGATATCTAGATTCTCTGTCTGCTCAGTTGTGCTTTCGTTTTGAGGAGCTTGGGGCTCCCCAGAGACCTCCTCCGCCATTACTTAAGAGACGGTCCCCACTGACAGTATTCAACAAGTGAAAAGGGGCAAAGAAGCGCTAAAAACCTAACAGAAGACGAATAAATAGAGAGGAAATTCTCATTAACAGTCTCACAAAACGAAAGAAGAGTAAGAACTACTTGTACATACAGTACAGTACAGTACCAACAGAAAATACCAACGTACTTCGTATGATAACTATACTAAGCTTGCCCTCTTCACACAGCAGCCTGCCATCCGCAATAGCAAAAACCCCCCGACTTTCCCATGATATTGTTATACACTCGCCAAACTTCCAAAGCCACTTGAACCCCTGAAAACAACCGAGCAGCCCCAAGCGACGGCCCAATTCCGCGCCGTCTGGCATTCGGTTAAAATTTCCCCTCTGCCACTCCTCGAACTTGACACAAGGCTGCAGATGCAAGGCTAGACACTTCACTTCCAACTAACTCACCCACCTCACACTCCCACTAGTGTGCGAGACATCGCATTCGAAGTCTGCAGCATGGTGTTTGGTCTGCGGTGCCCCTGCCCTATGCCTTCGCTCGAAGACCTTGCTATCCCCTCCGTCTCCGTTCTCATTATATTCCTATCTTACACCTCACAATACCTGTTCTACTACATCGAGCCAGGACCATTGTCGAGAAACGAAGCGCTGCTGTTTAATATCTGTGTTATTTGCATATGGATCTGTTACGATCGGGCTGTGGCCGTAGATCCCGGGAAAGAGGGATGGGTTGCGAAATATGTTAGTGAGGAGAATGATGATAGGGATGAGGAAGAGGAGAGGTTGAAGAATGTGATGAGATGGTGCAAGAAATGCGACGCCGTGAAGCCACCCAGGGCACATCATTGTAAGAAATGCAAAAGGTACTTCCCCTCTCTTCTCAATTCCCATCTCTACCGTAATATACTAATATGGGAACAAAAGGTGCATCCCCAAAATGGACCATCACTGCCCTTGGACTACTAATTGCGTCTCCCACACCACCTTCCCTCACTTCCTTCGCTTCCTCTTCTATGCCGTCCTCGCTATGTCTCTCCTCGCATACCACCTCTTCAACCGCCTTTACCCCTTGTGGGAAAACCGAAACCTGCCGGCGTACCTGGGCCCTTCTAAATTGGCTATGGCCCACCTGTTTGTACTATCAATTGTCAACGGCATCACACTCTTCGCTCTGTTTGTGCTACTCACGACATCGATTCATAGTTTGGTAATCAACACAAGCATGATCGAGCTCTGGGAAATTGAGCGACATGAAGCCCTCGCAAAGCGAGCGAAGAAAAACGGCGGGTTCGTGTACGCGAACGGTGGCCAGCGGGTTTATGTAAGAAGGCAGGAATGCCCCTATGATATTGGGATTTGGAAGAATCTTGTTCAGGGAATGGGGACTTCGAATCCTATAATGTGGTTCCTGCCTTTTGGGGGAGGTCCAGACATCTCATCCGCAGCAAACTTCGAGGTTAATGGCTTCGAAGATGCGGACAAAATATGGCCGCCGCCAGACCCAGAAAAGATGCCAAGAACTAGACGGGTTGTCGAAGATATTGGAGAGAGGGATTACGAGGAGATTGGGGATGTGGAAGCGTTTAGAAGGAGGCAAGAGAAGGACTTAGAGCGGTTTCAGAAGAAAGAACAAAGGGGTGGAGACGAGGAGTCTGGCCCTGGGGAGGGAAGTTATGAGAGTGAGTATGAGGAGGGGATGGATGGAGAAGAGGGCTGGACTAATTCGGATGGTGATCGATTGAGGGATTATGGGGTGGATGAGGAAGCGGAGGTTATTGCTGATGATGATATTCCTTTAGGCGAGTTGTTAAGGAGGAGGAAAGCTAGGGCCTTGAATGAGGAGTAATTTTTGTACACTCTGGCGTAGCTTAGATCAAGTTGCAAAGAATGCCTAGTTACTGTTGATACCGGCCACATCACCAGATCAAGAAGCCATAAATCGTGTATCTATTGGCCTTGAAAATTCCATCCTGCTGTAGAAAATTTACCTGGAATATCTAGGCGTGCCATCTTTTATTTCCACCTGAGCCCCAGCAACAGTTGACATGGTTATGTACAGTACACCAAAGGCTGAAATTCCGAATACCTGAGATGATTTGCTTAGCGTCTCCTTCCTACTTCCTCCTCACTTCATCATCTCTTTCTCCAAAACTCCTGAACGGCAGTGAACCACGCGCAGTACTCCAAGTTGGCTGGGAAACCCAAGGCGAGACTACTATTTTCTCAATGTCGGTGATTCGGTTCTTGTTTTCAGTAGTATCTTTGGTAGAATTCCTCAAAATTATAATTAAAAGCACAGCTCTTTATTAAGCTAGTAACGAATGACCTGTTTATAATAAATACAAAAGCTCAGAAGCGCCTAATATCCTTGTTCGTACTGCATCCTTCTGCAGCTCCCACTCCTGCCTCCTGATGCTTGGGGTGCACTGGAAGGTTTGAGTTATTATTATGTCTATGACTGAGTGGAGAAGATAGCGGCTCAGAGGAAAGCAAGGACAACTCCTCAACGTTATCATTATCCAAAAGACTAGGAACCTCCTCAGCGTTATCTGAGTCTGAGTCTAGGTCCATGTATACCTCCTCCCAATCAATATCAACAGCACCTGCCATGCCCTGGATACGGTGAAGGAACCATTGTAGTTCAAGGAGCTCGAAGCTTGGTAGTGGTTTTCGTATTGGATCGTCGGTTTGAAGCTCGAAATAATCGCCGGATTGGATTTTTTTATCGTTCTTGTTAAATAGCCGTATATAACCTCCATGAGCTCCTTTAGTTTGTTTGAGGCCTTCGGTAGAGTGTGGTTGAGTCGTGAGAGAGATAATTGGGAAAGAGTCCGTTTGCTTCGTCTGCCACCAGAATTGTACCGTTAAGGTCTTCTTATCGTCTGACTCGGAGATTGGTTTAAGGGCAAAGAGTCCTCGTCCCCAAATTGCGTGTACGTGAGGCGCCAATGATATAAGGTTATAGACTTCTTCGTGACCTTTTTCTTGTATGCCTTGTGGGAAAAGTTTTGCTTCCCAAGCAGTAACCTTTTCCTCGGACCAGAATATCCTCAAATGATTCCAAAATCTATACCGTAGCCTACCCTTATCTTCTTCCTTTTGTTTCATTAAGTGATATGGGTAGATATAAGCAACTTCAGTTAACTCAATCCCTGTCAAGACACAGCAGAAATTATCTCTCTCTTCAGCTCGCTTTTTAGTATTCGCGTCTCGAGGGAGTGCTATTAGTGAATCCAAAGTCTTTTGTCTCTTTGAGGGGGGAGGTAGAGTAGAAGGTGATAGGCCCGAATTCGATACTGCCAATCTTTGTGGTGTAGGTGTCTTTGGTGTTGAAGGCCGCGATTGGTATCCAGGAGAAGAACCCCCTATAAAGATCTTATTAGCTTATGTTAAAGTAGAGGAATAGGGCTATTTGACTTACAATGGCGGACCATTTGGCTAGTTTGGCGGCTGAAACCTTGAACTATAATAGGTCTGTCGTGTAACAGCTTTTCAAGCGCACTAAGGTCGCAGATCTGGCATGCAGCCCAAAAATGGGGTGGTACGTCACCGATTGACTCCTGTAGACGCTCGAGTAAGGCGACTCGTTCCGGACTGGGTTGGTTGAAGTCTTCCATTGTGTTAATATTCGTGTGTCGATATTTGTGTGTCGAGAGTTAAAGGTCAAAGAAAAATCGCGGGGTCGACACGCTTAGGGTACAGCAATGCACTAGCGGCCGCATCGCGCTTTTCCTAATGCAGAATCACCGACCTGAATAATACTACTATTTTCTCAATGTCGGTGATTCGGCTCTTGTTTTCAGTAGTATCTTTTGTAGAATTCCTCAAAAATACAATACATTACACAGCTTGTTGTTAAGCTAGCAAAGAAGTGACCCGTTTAAAATACATGCAAAAGCTCAGAAGTGCCCAATATCTCGCCCGTACTACATAACTAGGTCTCTTCCTCCTTCTCTATCTCCATCTCCTTCTACCTCTATTGTAACATGCTTAGGATAAAGAGGAGGAGGAAGATTGGATGATTTTGCTAGAGAGGGTAAAGGCTCATCAGAAAGTAATGAGTAATCCTCAACGTTATTATCATCATCAAATCTAAGACTAGGAACCTCCTTAGCGTTCTCTGAGTCTGACTCTAGGTCCAAGTATACCTCCTCCCAATCAACATTAACAGCACCTGCCATGCCCTGGATTCGGTGAAGGAACCATTGTAGCTCAAGGAGCTCGAAGCTTGGAAGCGGTTTTCCTACTGGATCGTTGGTTTGAAGCTCGAAATAGTCGCCAGATTGGATTTTTTTCATATTCTTATCACCTAGCCATATGTGACCTCCATGAGCTCCCGTAGTCTGTTCACGGCCTTGAGTCGAAGTCGGTGTAGTTGTCAGACTTATTTTTGGTAGAAGACCCCCCTGTTTCTCTTGCCAAAAGAATTGCACTCTCAAGGTCTTCTTGTCGTCTGACTCGGAGATTGGTTTGAGGGCAAATAATCCTCGTCCCCAAATTGCGTGTATAGTAGGTGCCAATGATATAAGGTTATAGACTTCTTCTTGACCTTGTTCGCTAATGCCTTGTGGGAAAAGTCTTGCTTCCCAAGCAGCAACTTTCTCCTTAGGCCAGAATAACCTCAAAGAACCCCAAAATAGATGCCGTGGCTCACTCTTTTCTTCTTCCTTTTGTCTTATTGAGTGGTATGGATAAATGTGTGCAACCTCAATCACCTCAACCCCTGTCAAAACACAGCTGAAATTGTCTCTCTCTTCAGCTCGGTTTTTAGCATTCATATTTCGAGGGAGTATTGCTCGTGGTGTTCCTAGTGAGTTTGGTGAGTTTGGTGAGTTTGTAGTCTTTTGTTTCTTTAGAGGTGGAGGCATAGTAGAAGGTGATGGGCTTGGATTCAATGCTGCCAATCTCTGTGGAGTAGGTGTCTTTGGTGTTGAAGGCCGTGATTGGTATCTAGGAGAAGAACCCCCTATAAAGTTCTTATTAGCTTATATTAAAGCAGAGGAGCAGGGCTATTTAACTTACAGTGGCGGATCATTTGGCTAGTTTGGTTAGCTATAGCCTGAATATAAATATATTCGTGGTCTAAAAACTTTTCAAGGGCACCAAGGTCACAAATCTGACACGCAGCCCAGAAGTGAGGTGGCACAGGACCGACTTGTTCATGCAGGCGCTCAAGCAGCTTGGTTCGTTCCGGACTCGGTTGGTTGAAGTCTTCCATTGTGTTAATGAAGCCTTCCATTGTGTTGATGTTCGTGTGTCGATGTTCGTGTGTGTTTCGTGGAGGGTTAAAAATCTAAGAAAAATCGCGGGGTCGAGCAATGCACTAGCGGCCGCACTGCGCGTTTCCTAATGCAGAATCACCGACATGAATAATACTATGGAAATAAATTGCATCACCTAACATGCATTGAAGATGCTTATTAATGATAAACTCCTAGTCACACTTTATTCAAGTTAAGAGAAAATGCCCAAATACAATCAATTATTCTTAGTAAGTACCTCCCTCTCTCCGTACGAAGCTACCGATATTGCCATTTCTCAAACATAATCAAGGTGTTTGTTGTCAATGAATGGGTAGGTGGCACTGATACCCCAGCCACTCACTCCTCTACTCTTCCAAAAGCCCCACCCACACCCATTCACCCCGGAGTTATACCGCGTACCGTCCCCCCCAAATATCCAAAAAATTCAAAAGACAGGCAGGCAGGTGTTGTTGATGTGCCAACGATAAATGATAATACTTTTAGAAGCTTTCAAAAACTCCCCAAAAAATATATTATTTTTGCTCCGGTGCTGGGAATCGAACCCAGCGCTACCGCGTTCTTGCTTGAGAGGCGGAAATGTTACCGATACACCACACCGGATTTATTTGTTTGTAGCTTGTTGAGATAATATGGGATATTTTAGTATACGTAGTGCTGCAGTCGGGGGCCCGTAAAGGTGCGAGGTGACGGGGCGGGTGAAGGGCAGGGGTTTGGGATACGGAATTTTTATCATTAAACGACTTCATGTGCAGATTCCAAAGAAAATTATTTATTTTAACTCTATAGTCTATCTAGAATCCTTCATTTGTATGAAGCATATTTTAAATGTGTTTTAAGCTTCGAGATCTTGCTCGATAAACCTATTCGATAGGTTCCGTTTGCGTGCAGAAATTTCCATGATTGATAGTCACACTACAGGTCGACGACATGCATTGGCTAAATAAGAGTAGGAGAACGGCACATGATTTTGTTTAAGATCAGCGATTTCATTTGAGCTATCTCAACTACTTTTATGAAGTAGCATTCCGTCCTATCATGAAAGCAACGCAGAATCCCCCAACCTAATCCTTGTCCATATGCAACTCAAGTCATTTTACATGAACTTGCTAGCAAGACCCATCAAACCCGACATACCACCTCCACCGCTACCGCCTTGGCTCTTCATGTACATCTTCAAAGCCATCTCACCGGCTTGTTGGACAGCAGACTCCTTGCTACTACCCGAAGCGACATTTCCTTGAGAGCTTTGGCTATCGAAGAGCTTGGAAGCCTCACCCATAGCCATGCCAACGAATGCGCTTTGAGAATTGCCTCCAGCGGAGTTACCAGAACCACCACCAGTGAACATCTTCAAGGCTTGCATGGCAGCTGCAGAGCCCATCGATCCGGAGCTAGCGGGTTGTCCACCACCGCCTCCGTAGATTTGTTGGTGAGATTGAACAGCATCTATAGCTCGTCAGAGATGTTATTTCACGGGTATGGTGAGCTTGCCTTGCTCGTTGACTCCTTGCTGGCTCAATTTTTGCTTGTTTCCAGCGATGCTGCCCAAGATGCTGGAGAACATACTGGAGTCACCAGAGTTACCAGCGTGTTGGTTGGCGTGGTGAGCAGCTCCTTGCATGTCGTCATCATCGCCGCCGCCATATCCACCACCGCCTCCATAGCTATAGCCCAGTCAGCGAGATTCCCTTACATCTTGAGCATTCACTCGGGGCTAATTATTGACGTTATCTTCCCGATTCATCTCAACTTGACTATTCAAATCGAGTGAGTAATCAAGACGAGACCGGGAATTGAAGCTCTCAGAAATTCAAGACCGGTTTACGAATCCTTGATGGGTGGAGAAATGCCTGTGGAGTCTTCACTTACTTTCCACCCTGAGGCATGTTCCCACCTCCACCATATCCGCCCTGTTGCCCACCTTGCTGACGTCCACCCCCCTGGTTTCCAGATCCGTAGTCAGCTTGACCTCCTTGTTGTTGCCGGCCGGAGCCATAATCATCCTGTTGACCACCTCCACGTCCTCCGCCGTAGTTGTCACCACCATCGTTGCCTTCGTAGTAGTCTCGTCCTGACATCTAAAGCAGCGTTAGCGGGGCAATTCTACTCCACCCAGTTCTCTCTCCCCTCAAACCATATGGTCCATCACTCTTCTCCTTGCAGATTCAGCACATACCTTGAGGTTTGATTCCTAAAATTCTGAAGCAGTTTCTGAGATGAATTGGGGTGAGGTTGGGAGGAAGGCAGGATGCAGAGCTGATGAAGCTATGACGCTGATAGCGGGGTGTTTACAGAGTAAGCGAGCAGCCCCTGAAGGTGAAGGTGGCTTGCACGCTAAGGTTAGGAGATCTACGTGGCCCTCTTTCCTTTTTCTCAGCTGCTTAAGTCGAGGTTACATTTATACTATTTTTTCAGCTGCTCATGGGTTCGGAGACTCCGTTTCTAGCTCTTCAATCATCGATACTTACAGTAGAAAAGGCTCAAACATAGTAGCCCTGTAATCTACTCACTCGGTAGCTGATGCGGGGTATCTGTTCAAGCCAAAAACATAGGTATTTTCTCAGCCTAGATTGAAGTGTTTGCATTCACCTCTGATTTACTGATGATTTGCATGCGACGACGGTATTTGATGATGGTCATGCGATTGATTATATTGGTTATCATGTTTCTTTAAGCTATGTCCCTTGTCTTCAAAGCTCGGCACTTGAATGACTGTCACTCGGGTCGAGGAGGGGTAATAGCCAGTACCATCAGGTCAATGCACATGTTTCATCAATCAATTAAGTCTCTCCAGGTCTTTCTAGTTTTATGCTTTAATTATCTTTTCCTATCTTGGGTTGTTTGGGCTATTATTCATCTTCTTAAAAGTATCTCACCAGTCTCAATTCTCCATATCCTCAACGTCGGAATTGCTTTGAACAGCCTAACCCGCCCCCAAACAAGCTTTTGCTTGGTAATCCGTTCGCAGGCAATGGGCAATATCTTGGGAATATCGAGGAGTCAGACCAATAATCTCCATTGTTGGGCATCATGAAGATAAAATCGGCCGTTCTCTCTTCTCTCTCTCGACTAGTCCAGATCAGAAATACTGAAAAATGTAGGCCAGAGTAGAAGTCCGAACCAGAGCAACGCTCGAGCGAAGCAGCTCCTCGGTTCTTAACTCGATGGCCGAGGCTCCCAGGGATAGTCAATATCCCATATAGATTTCGCGGACCTCAAGGAATTGTGGGCAGACATAAAGCATAATAAGGAGACCGTCGGGCTCCATATCACTATAAGGATCTATCTCGAAAGGTGCAATCCGAAACTTGAAGCCTGAATACTTTCATCCCCGAGTTTCTCTCAGGATTAGGCGCTAGAAGGAAGCTAAAGGAAAGTGGGCAGCAACAGAAGTCATGTTGAGTAGTGACAGGCTGTCAAAGCTTAAGATGAGTCTCTTACTGGCTTGTTTGAGCTCAGAGGGATAAGTTTCGAGCTTCTGTTCCACCCAATATTTGCTGGTTATACCAAAGACGTGCACGCCAAACTCAATTCCAACCTGTTCATTACTAAATCAAAATAAATCAAAACTTACATCTTGGCCTCGCCAAACGATTCAACGAGCTGATAGGACTGTTTCTCTGCTAACACCTAACAACTGCCCCAGCTAGATAATCAACGCCTTCCAGTTCAAGTTCGGAGAAGATAAGTCACCTGCCAAATTGCGACATACCCAAAAGTGGAAAATACCGATAGTTTAGCGGGGGTTTGGCAATGGTTACGCTTATTATATTTAGAGAAATCTATTGTGGAGCGCAGGGCTACTTGCCCGATATTGACCAGCTCGTAACAACAGTCAAAGACGGCGGGAACTAGACGCATCCTCTTACTTTGTGCTGTCCGTCTGGCTGCAGGAAGATGTCATGCCAGAAATAGGGCACTATTCGTTTGAAACTGACTGGTGGGAGCGCTGTGTTTTTGCTGCCATACACACCGGGCCTGGTCATCCCGCCATGCCCAGTAATTTGGAATTGTGACCAAACCGGCGTCCAAGTCAACTTCATGCATTAGATCTGCTCGTTGGCTCAGGGACGAGCGGTTAAAAGTGGTATACAAAAGGAATTCGAGCTGTTCGTAGAACCTGCCGGTGGACTCTCTTTCTGCAAGAGTTTTTCCAGCGGATAGTCTTGCCAATTGAGGAAGCTACAATCTGTGGCTAATCCTTCATCAAACTTCGCGCTTTCATGAAAAGCTTGACGTCAGACCTGGGGCAGATTGCAAAGGATGAAGTTGAAGCTGCGAGAAGCAGGATGGACATAGGCTGAAAGAATAGCTGGAACGAAAAGGATGTTCAAAACCACCTCAGCAAGGGAAATATTTTTCATAACTAACAGGTAAAATCTCAGCCATACAAATGTTCGATACGACGAAAAGCTCAGGGACTACCTCTATAATATTAGGCGGGACGACGACTAAATCAAACCGTAGAAAATAAAACATAAGAAAGGAGTACAAAAAAGTATGTCATTCCTCACACCTTTTAGCTACGCCCTCTCAAATAGTAGCATACATCATCAACAGCCATCATTGGCCTCATCTCTCATCCGTCCAATCCAACTAACTATATCTGGGTAACAAACATATGATGATAGACCAGTGATATATAAAACCGCCCCGTCCCCGACATCGACATCCCAACAGAAGCACCCCTAACTCAGGACGCTACCATTGCTGCCCCTTCGCCGAAGGAACGGTTCTTAAACACCTAGATAGCCAAATCACCCAACCCAGATCCCTCCATCCCATTCCCAAGCCCAAATCCATTTCAAAATCCACGATAGTCCGGTCCCATGATTGTGGTGTCATCCGTTAAACGCCGTTACGGGAAACTCCACGCTGAATTACAGAAAAAAAAAAGCAAAAGAAAAAGCAATATGGCTGACATTAGGCTGTTAATAACTCAGATCTACGTCGCCCAGTTGCGCGATGATCTTGTCTTCTTCCGTCATCGTCGTCTGTGACTCGGCTGAAGCGCTGGCACTCGTGCCTGTTCGCCGTCGCGATTCGTCGTGGTCGGCGAGTTGGATGCCGCTTGAGGAAGCACCTTCGTCGCGCATCTCCTGGAACGACCACGATGGTTGGAAGTTCTTGCTGTCCCAGGCGTGGTCAACTCGTTCGTACATCTCGTCGATTTGCTCGAGAGATATTTTCGACGTTTCGTAGACCATGACCCAGACGAAGATAAAGGAAAGGACGCAAAAGGCTCCCCAGACGAAGAAGACTTTTGCCTGTAGGTTAGCGTAGCCTGGACCGGAGTTGACGAGATAAGGTGTGCTGTAGGCGATAGCAAAGTTTAGAAGCCAATTCGACGCGGTGGAGATGGACATCGATTTAGCGCGGACTTTCAGGGGGTAGATTTCGGATGTGACGACCCAGACAACTGGACCCCAGGAAGCGGCGAAGAAGAAGAGGTAAATGCAGACAAAGACAATTAAGACGATGTTGGCAGCGAATGCGTCCGGAAGGGCTGTTCCCACGATAGCAACGAGAATCTGACTAATAGCCATGCCACTAGCTCCGATCATAAGAAGGCGACGTCGTCCTAAAGATTCGACGAGAATCATCCCAGGTACGGTGGAGACAACATTGACGGTGTTGGTGATGAGTTGGATGACGAATGGTGATTTGATGTTGAGGGCTCTGAAGAATGTGGTTCCATAGTAGAAGATGAAATTACATCCAGAGAGTTGTTGGAGCATTTGTAGCCCGCACCCGGTCAAAATTCGACGTCCTAAATGGGGAGATCCCAAAAATACATCTTTATATGTTGAGGGTCCGAGGCTGAGTTCATACTCATGGTTTGCCTCGATCTCGGCGAGTTCTTCGATTAAAGCTGGATGCGTAATATCAAGACGTCGGAGGCGACTAAGTGATGATGCAGCAGCATTATGGAGACCACGTTTTATAAGATAACGTGGAGTTTCCGGTAGGAGAATTAGACCGAGAAGAAGTCCACCAGCCCAGACGAACTGTAGAGCGAGAGGAATGCGGAAGGCGTTGGCATGATCCATATTTTCGGTTAATATATTTACGATTGCTGCCAGAAGGAGGCCTGTCGTAATAGCGAATTGATATGCACAAACCAGGGTTCCTCGAATCCACTTCGGAGCCATTTCAGACTGGTAGAGAGGTACAAGAACCGATATAATTCCAACTCCAAGACCTGCGAAGAATCTGTATACGCCGTCAGCATTTCTGTTCCAAGGGGAATCCAAAGAGCGGTCCAGCCCTACCTTCCAGAAATCAGAATCGAGATCTGCATGGCAATTGTTTGGAAAAGAACACCGAAGGAGAATATGATCACAGCGATAATAAGAGACAACCGTCGACCGAGTTTATCGCCCAAGGGTGCCGCGAGAAGAGCCCCAAAAAACGTTCCAGCGCTCAATATCGAAACTATCTGGGAGGATTGGGCCGGCGTAATGTTCACTCCCATGTCTCTAGGGTCAATGTATCCGGTAGAAAATTGTTTTCGAAAGGCATTCATAGCTAATATTCCCGAGATCGTTCTGCGCAATCGTCAGTCCCCATATTCCTCACTGTCGCCATCTCGGGCCCTACTCACCCAGTATCGTATCCAAACAGAAGACCGCCAGTTGCGACAAACAGCCCAACCATAATGGCCGGTGCTGAAGAGCCAGCAACATTATCGGGTTTGTGCCAGGCCATGGCTATTGCCATGGTACGAGGGAGAAAATCGTCGAGTCAGCGCAGGTTGATGTTCGTGGATGTCGACAATGGAGTCGCGGGAACTTTCGTCTGAGATGATCACCGGGTTTTGGTGCATAGGCATCGGCATCCCTTATTGGCAGGCGGGGGTCTTCGCACAACTGTGAATAGAGACCATGAGAAACATTCCCTGGAGCAAACCAGTTCCAATTCCTACAGGCCGTACGCAGAGCAAATAATTCTCACGTGGTTGGGGCGAAAGAGAGGTGTCGAAACGTCGAGGAGAGACTGAGGAGACTGGGGATGTCAGGATGTCAGCGTGCTGGTAGGGTTTGGTTCGGCGAGGAGGAGAGTCAGGGAGCCAAAGGGGCCAGAGGGGCCAAGGAGAGGGCAATGGCCGGCAATACAGCACAGTACTGGAGGCAGATCTAGAGAAGTGTGTGGTCGATACTTCGTTAGGGTGTGGGGAAGTACAGTAGGAGGACGAAGGACGGGGGAGGGATCGAGCGCTAGACCCAACCCCAATACTCCAGTGCTGGGTGGCAGGCTGGCAGGCTGGCAGGCGAGGAATCGAAGCGGCGGGTTGGAGACTGTAGACTGGAGTTGCTAGGCCCGGGTGAGGACACTGAGGAGGGGGAAATGGTGTGGTATGGCGGAAATACAGTGTGGTGTATGGTGCAAACTGGCGTGTGCGACACCCTGCTGCTCTGCAAGATCCTTGGAGGGCTTGTCACATTCGCACTCCGGAATAGGGACAGACACTGTTACGAAATGAGTGTACCTCCGTCGATGCGGGCGTGCGGCGAGGAGGATCGCTGGAGGAGCACGAAGGAGTGAGACGGCGAAAGCGACAGCGAGAAGGACACGGGGAAAGATGAGGGTATCTGCAGGACAATAGCGAGAGAGAGACTTTGATTCTTGAGGAAGAGACAGCGAGACAGCGAGACAGTGAGACAGTGAGACAGTGAGACAGTGAGATAGAGACAGAGAGACCGAGTGACTAGCAGTGAGACTAGCAGGAAGTCTAACAGAAAGCGTGAGCGTGAGGGCAATGAGGGAGGGGACCGGGGACGGGCAGTTGGAACTTGGTGCTTGTGAATGGTCTCGGAACAGAGACGGGCCATTTGCCAAACTCTCTAACCTCTAACCTCTCTGGTCTTAGTGCCTCGGAGCCTGCAACTTTTCCCTTTGTTCTCCAGACATGCCATGACTTGTGGCTGATATTCTGACGATGCATGATTCATGAATACTCTGAACTCTGAACTCTGAACTTTGAACTTTGAAGGAGCCAGACGGTGAATACTGTACCCTTCCAAGTTCCACCCTTTCATACTCCTCAAGCTGTACTGTACAGTACTTGTGCTTCCGTACGAAGGTACAGTACACGTCTCCATCCCAACACCGATCATATCATCCCTATGAAAGCTACAGTACCATTCCTTCGCCCAGAACCCCCAAGATGCCCGAAATCAGGCTGCGAGGTTAGTGGCTCTCTTTGTGCAACCAAGACGTCTTCAAAAAATCACCTAGGCTTGCGTCTTCTCCAGCGAAGCTCCCATCTTCAGCGACGCAAGTGGCGCTGGGTGACACAGCGCTTTCTATTTATTTCCAGCCTTTCTTGGAAGTTGCAGTGCGTCCTCTTATGCGCTGAACCATGTTTTGCCTCGACTCCTGTTTTCGATTCGCTGAGCTTTTCCTAGACTGCGCATACTATCGCCTTGTTCTGGCCAAATTTGGAAGACAAGAAATACATTGGACGATGAAGAGGCCACTTGTAACTAGATCGGATTTTGGGAAGGGGGGGTTTTCGTGAGAGATATCGGAGAATTACTGTTGGAGGTGCAACGGTGCTGACAGCATGGGCTAATAATCGACTAGCGGTTAACATTGTAAGTCTAGGCATACCGTACAGTACTGTAACTTTGAGGCAAAGTGGTCTTGAGTACAGTAAGATGGTCGAGGGTTACTGAGTGGTTGATATTGTCACGATTGCCTCCTTTCCGCGCGTTCTCCAAAGCCTCCAAGTCTTGCCAAGGAAGAGATACTTTACTCAAAGCCTTGTCATCAGAAGCAAGTTTGCACTGCAGATGTACTGTACAGTACTCCGCTCTTTAAGGAATTGGCATTAGCTGATCTCAATGTTAATGTCGGCTTCGGTGTTCGTCGTAGAATAAAAATACCGAATGGTGTGCAATAATCCAACTGAAGAATTGGTTGGATTGCTTCCGCTATTAAAATCATCTGTTGGTTTTGCTGTTCAATTTTGTCATCTTCGAGACACCAGGTATCCCTAACGCCTCTACACTTCTTGGCAATGGTGCTTGTGCGAAGGACAAATTGACCCGGAGAGCATTACATTAGAGGCATGTTGCGGCATTTAATTCTAAACAATAATAATATACAAGAATTTGTTCATTTTATTTATGCGTTTATTTACTGTAATTGTCAGCTATTACCCTGATGTGGATGCCCCGGTGTTATTAATTAATAGGCTTACTTTTTTAAAATGGGGCTAGAATAGCCTATATAAAGCTCGTTAAATGCATATAATTGTAAAGCTTTCTTTTCAATAATTAACTTAAATAAAACTTTATTTCTCCTCTTTTTCTAGCACTAATTACCTCTTTAGCATTTATACTACTGTTGTAATCGATTTAAGCTTAAAATCTGACTTTAAATAACTCTAAATTGCAATTTATATTTAACTATTAACCATGTTAATGAGAATTTAATACCGCAACATCCCTTTATTATCTGAAATTTATACAACTCGCCTCCCACAGCAGTATATGCTTTGACTGCCGTCCAATATCACGGCGTCAAGAGATCGCACCTACTCCAGGGATTCCAAGGTGCCAACACAGTGCAACCACCTCGAAGAAAGCCAGGCAATTCCATTACCGAGTGTCAAGAATTTGCTTTCACCTTAATAACCCAGAAACCTACCCACTAGTGATCTTGTCCTTCATTCTATCCAACATGCAAATGGGCTAGATTTGCTGCGAGTTTGCTGCAAGTCCTGCACCGAAGCTGCACCTGCCAAAATCAAGACCTCTAATAACCGGGAACCATACTATACTGTAAAATCTCATCGAACCCTCCACATCACTTACTATAGAGTACTTCAACTTGAACTACTTCTCAACACCTACTCCTGAAATCGGCACTTCAGCGCACCGCGGCTGTCGTCGGCTATCACAGCACATGCCCAAACCCATCCCAACAACCTCTCCCTTTTCCAAAAACCAAACCTAATCTAAAATGCCAACGATCCAAAACTCCCCATGATCTGATGACAATTTTCCCAAACAAGTGCCTTGCACACCTTACAGTACATCGAATGCAGCCTCGGGGCACAGTCCCCTCGGAAAGCCGAAAACACCGTTTCAAGTGTCAGCCGTCTGTCTAGGTACCTCCCCTTGCGGGCCGAAACATACCGAGAGCAATGAGCATGATACTTGTACAGTACAGTACTTACAGTAAATTTTCACCTGCAAGAACGGAGGATCTGCCGGAGACACGCACATGACAGGGGAGAAGTGCTTTTGTGGTAATAGGTTAATATGTGGGTCTGGGAAGGTTGGTGTGTTTGAGACTATTTCTGCGAAGCATACCCGGGATTCTTCACGTGGTTGAGCCGTTCTTCCTCTCGCTCTGATACTTACAGGATACACAGACTTGATTTATTAGCATGTGCTTTTTGAGAGAGCGTTTTCCCCTGGTTGTTTGGACAGACTTATCTCACTCTAGGAGAGTGTTCTCCTGTGTCTTCACATGTCTTCTTCAGCAGCTTCCTCCTTTTCTCTGCATGTCTCCTACTCAGATACTTGAATAGGAATTCAGTAGCGACTGGTCTTGTTTCAAAAGGGGCTTCAGAGCTAATGAGACTTAGCAGACTTGAGAGCTCGATACCGTACTCCTACGAAACCCGGATCATACTTAACGTAGGAATCGTCACGGCCATCATTGCAAGTAACCGAGAAACCACCTTGCTGTCCAAACTCCGGCTCCACTGAGGCGCTTGGAGTGATAATTTATGCTTATAGTAGTGGATGCTTTATAGAGTAGCTCATAGTGTTGTTCCAGGAGTTCGGCAAAAGACTTCTTTAGTCTTTGTGTACTGTACGGTGTGTGACATAACACTTCGCTCATTCTCTCAACGTTCATACCAGATATAACCGTACCCCCAAAACGTGGCGTGGATCCTCGATCTAGAGTCGAATTTCCTTCCTCCTCGATTTTGATCTCGAGTTTGGCCCTAATTTCTGGGTCCTCGACAAGCAGAGCAGTAATCTGCTCGATCTCCTCTTCGAGTTTCTCAAATGCTTCATCCTTTGCGAATTCCCCCTCGCCACTCTCCTTACAGATAAATGTTTCATCCAGACTCTTGTCCTCAACTTGCTCGTATTGTATTTTGATTTAAGTTACTTCATCCTCAGTAGCCAGCATCCTAGTGTTCCCCGCTCTGACTTCAACTTCTATCTCATCCCCCTCCTCGCCATTTTCATCACTCTCCTCCTCCTTCCCTTTATCAGACAAGTCCCTCCCCTGATCATTCTCATCCGACTCTTCATATTCGAAATCACCCCCGTCCCTACTTCTACCCAAGAAAATCCATTGGCGCCAGCTGAGAGAGGGGAGTTTCCGTAGCGATGGAAGATCTCTCCTTCGGAGGGAGCGTGGAGGGGAGGGGTACCGCCGAGATTATATCCGAAAGGGACGTTTTAATATCAATGTATCGCCATCTCAGGATACTTCTTCACTTATTTCGTTCAATCCCGCTTCTAGGTTTTAGTATCAGTATAGTTCGGCTAGGTATGGAATGGTGACTCACTATGTTCAGCACAAATTTTGAGTGCCGGGGGAGCAATATATTGTGGGCTGGGAGGGTGAAGGAGTAGGCTGAGGCGCCATCTGTTCTGACCAAGTCTTCATGTCAGCGTAGGTTCATAGCAAAATATGTATCAAAACTACTGAATGCTAACCTGAACCCCAGGAGTTGATAAAGTAGCCATCAAAGTGAGTTGCGGAATCTCGATACCAAGACCTAACTGTAGTAGAATTTTCCAAGGGAGGAGTTGGAGGAGGTTGTCAAGAGAAGAACCCGAGGTGTGTGGAAACAAGTGGAAGCAATCAAACAAGCAAAGTTTTGCCCTTGAACAACTACATTGGGAGACTTATATTATGTGAAGGAGCTGGTCTTTGCTAAACTCAGGGATATGTTTCAATTATCGTTGACGGAGGTTTGCAGCATGAAACATGAGGGCGAGACTTCTCATCTGTTCATCATCCAAATCTTACACCTGGGTGTTAATCTCAAAATAGAGTTATTTGAGGTGCTACTCTGGTTTTTAAGCCACGCCAGGAAGGTCCATAATTTTAATTCCGAAGCTTTCCTCCTTCCAAGGCTGCTCTATTCATAGACAGCCCCCAAAAATTGGGTAAAATTTCCCCCTTGCGGTGGTCAAGGACCTTCCTCTCTAAATCCCCATTTCTCTCTCGCTCGCTTATCCCTCCCCCTTTTTGGTAAAAACCCACAACTGCCTCGTTCCCCTTCCAAATTCCTACCCTCACATGTCAAATCCCACCCTAGGGAAGAGTCCGAATTATAACCTAAACTAAACATTCATTATACAATTTTTGAGGAGATTTCGTAGTTGCCGAATATATTTCCAGCGAGGCACCGGAGATTGGGTGCTTGGGTATGCGACACAGGCTGAGAATTCTCCCTCTTGAAATCGTTGGAATAGTAGAGTAAATATCGATCGGATGCGGTATCTATTGTTAGGGAGTGGTTTAGTAGGATTGAATAGTGTAGCGCGTGAGCTACGGTGGTAAGGGCATTGTACTTAGTTTAGAATCCTGGCCGCAATACGACTAGGCAACCATATTGTTGACTATGACCGATTCGTACCAACTCCATATATTGATCTTACCACTTCACTCCGTCTCCTTGCCACTTGGACCACGAATCAAGCAGAGAGCTATGACCACCCAAAACACCTACCGACCTTCCCTCCTCACCCCATTCTCTCTCGCCCTTCTCCCCTCAAGCATCCCGCCTTCTCTTCAGAATCCCAAACCTGAACTTCAAATTCTCAAGTACTGCACTTCTCACCTCCAACCCCTCAACCCCAAGCTCTCACTCACAAGTCTCGCCCTGGCCCCGGCACTCATCACCTCGCTCAACATATTCACTTCAAAGTTCAAACTAATCCCCTCCCCTCTCCCGACGATTTCCCGTAAACATCACAAAAAAATACACTCACCCCTCCAAAAACACACCTCCATTCAAAGAACCCCAAAAATAAACAAGAAGCAGACCTCCCACCTTGCAGAAAATGCAAAAAATAACACTGAACAGAGTGGGACTCGAACCCACGCCACTTTCGTGACCAGGAAACCGCTATCCTCATACGAGAAACCTTAACCTGGCGCCATAACCAGCTCGGCCATCTGTCCTTTTGACTTTTGGTAGTTTGTGATAGAGGAGGCCTATTTGAGTACATATATGCATCAACACGTAGTGAATAAAAGTGCGTTACTGAGTTGGTCGGAAGACATGAGAGGAATAGCACGACTTAATCGCGTAGCTTATTAAAAATGAGAAAGTTTTCTCCGGGCCTGAATACAGCGGCAGCAAATAAACTCTATACACAGCCGCAAATCTCCTAGCCGTGCCCAAAACGAGCTTACTAGAGAGCCTTCCCAGTGACCCATTTCAATAGTTTCGCTATAGGTCTATAATCAAGGGTTGGATTCCTTTCTAAGATCCTAAATTAGGGTTGCCAAAGTGGTTTTGAAAGCGTTGTATTTTTGCTTTTTAATAGATAGTTATTAGTCATTATGAGGGCTAGGAGGTAAGGGTGGCAAGAGGGGGTTGGATTGTGGGAAATTTAAGTTGTATATCCGACTCTCGCTTCGCTACCCCCTTTTGTAGGGAAGGACGGGTGAAGGTAACGAGATAAGGGATATGGGTTCTTGTATATCTCGTGTTTGTTTACTTTACTCCTCCCAGCCATGAAGTCCCAGTAATTTTTAATAAAATTGATTTACAGTGATTCATAAGCCTAACAGCTCTTTCAACCCCACACAGCTCTTAGTCACCAGTTATCCGAAGGAAGTAGGTAGGTATCCAACGTTCATTCAAAGGAAGCTATCAATACAAAGCCGATTGCCCCTAAAAGTAGCAACCGGCCTCCCACCAGAACCCTATTGCTAACCAATCAATCTCATCTCATCTCATTTTTGCCTTCAACCCCATTCAGACAGTCTATGCCTCAAGAGTAATCTTTTGCCCCTTAACACGGCCAATCACTTGACTTGGTGCGTATTTTCTGATAACCTATTCCAATTCGTTAGCAAATATTCAAGTTGGAAGTGGGAATAAGAACATACTTCATCATCATGCAACATCTCAAACTCCTCCGTCGCATCCCGCCCCATAAAATTCATAATTGCCTGAGGACCACCAGGGTGCTCATCCAACCAATCACTCAAATCCATTACCACGCCCTTGACCACAACCCACAAGTCGTCCTTTGTATTATGCTTCGCTACTTCTTCCATCGAGTACTCCTTAGCCGGAATCTCAAACTTCGCAACATTTGGCTTGCTCGCTTTTCCGGAGTCGGAAGAGTCGGCGTTAGAAATCGCGGGAGCAGATGACGTTTGGGAGGCGGTTTTGGATGATGAGGAGTCCCATTCTACAGAGATTTTGCCGGGTTGAGAGGGGTCGATGTGCAGGGAGATTTGCCCGAGACGAGAGGCAGGGCCCGAGGTGCCGTTCAGGGCATTTTGGAAGAGGTAGTTAGAAGCGGAATCACCAGCGACACGACCATACACAACGCAGCCCAGGAGAGAGGAACCTCCGAGACGGTTGGCACCGTGGACACCACCAGCAACCTCACCGCAGGCGTAGAGACCCTCAAAGGGCTTGCCTTCGGAGTTCAGGATCTGGGCTTTGTCGTTGATTTCAATACCACCCATGGTGAAATGGAGCACGGGCTCCATGACAGCGACATGGAAGTCGTCGTCAACATTGACAGGGCCATTGTGGAAGAACTTCTTTCCGTAAGGATCCTTCTTCTTTCCAGACGCAATGTCGTTGTAAGCATCGAACGTGCTTTGGAGGTGTGCTGGCGAGCAGCCAATCTCCTTAGCGAGCTCCTTGCCGGTCATCTTCTTCATGAGACCACGGCCGGAGTAGTGGCGAGTGTGGAAATCGAGAACATTAGAGGCTTTGGAGTTGAGAATGAGACGGACAGGGAATTTGCCATTGTCCTTCTCCTTCCACATCTCTCCAGAAACGTAATCACGGTGACCGAGCTCGTCGCAGAATCGGTTTCCGTCAGCGTTCAGGAGTAGGCCACCTTCACCACGGAGGGCTTCGGCTGCCAAGAACTTCCACTTGGATCCAGGATCCTTGGGGTCAACGAGCCCAGTGGGGTGAACTTGGACCTTGTCCATATCGATTCCATTACCACCAATGGCCATAACCATCTTCTGTCCATCACCAGTGGCGTGGACACCGTTGGTAGATGAGAGGTTGAAGGTATCTGGGCGCCACTTCTTCAAAAGAGAAGTCTCGGTGAAATCAGCAGCGTATCCACCGGTAGCGAGAACGACTGGACCGTCAACAGATGATGGCTCGCCGCCGAACTCGTATGAGACACCAGTGACCTTGTTTCCCTCCTTGTTCAAGCCGGTAACGCGGGCCTTCTTAATGATCTGCACACGCTCGGGCTCAGTCTCGGCGAGCTCCTCGAGTCTCTGCATGAGAGCATATGTAATGGCCATACCAGGGAACTTGGCATCGTGACCTCTGTGAGTTCTTGGCTGAGAGTGACCACTGCCAAACTGTCAACATTGCTACAAAACCAGATATATGGATGTTGATGGAGTGCTTACCCAAGCCGCGAAACAAGCGTAAGATCCAAACCAAACACATCCTGCAACCACTCCACCGCAGCCGCCGACTTATACGTCAACACCTTGATGAGATCGGGTCTCGCCTTATCTCTAGCAGACTTGAGTGTATCATCGTAGAACTGCTTGACGCTGTCCTGGATCTTGGCATCGACTTGTGTGCGGGTAAGGGCGCCGTTAATACCGGATGTTGCCTTGGTTGAGTTTCCGCCGAAGAAACCTGCCATCCATTGTTAGAGATATCTCGGCGGGTTGGAGGGAATAGTATATACCTTGTTTGTCCAAAACCACGACGTTTCCACCAGCTAGGTAGATGGTATGCGCAGCACTCAAGCCGGACACTATTCCCCGAATCAGCACTGCAATTGAGAGGGGTACATTCCCTTGGCTCTTTACTCACATCCACCACCAACGACAATGACTCTAGCGGACATTTTGAATATCTTCTTATGGTAATAAAGATTTCAAAGAAGATGAAGAGAGAGTGAGTAGTTTGGGTAGATTAGGGTTCGTAGAGCAAAGAAGGGGCGACGAGGGCAACTCGGATGGTTTTGTTGTCAGGCCGTCGGGTCCTATGGCAGCTCGTGCTGCTGGGTCACGGCTGTCTGGGGAATGCCTCGGCAGGATTTAGCTTTCTTTTTTATGGAGCCACCGCCGGATTTGGCGAATGGGGGGGCCCGTTAGGTCAGCAGGGAGTCGGCTTGGTTTGGTGTGGCCGGTTTGGGTTAGAGCTCGCCGAACAGTCTGGAGCCGTCAATTTTCGAGGTGAGTTGCTTGGTCTACAACGAGGTGTTTATGAAATAATGACGAATTGAGGTTGACTTGCGAGTTCGGCCTCAACACATTCGCTATGAGGGTTGATGGTACAAGTACAAGTAAGTACTGTACAGTACACTCTATGATGGGAGGCGGGATAGTTTTAATTTGGCAGTAAATCCCCCCGACTCGTGAGAGAAGTAAAACTCTGCTCAGCGAAACGACTACTGTACTGCAAGTCCCTGACATCGCAAGTACGCACTTAGTCTGTAATTGCATGTGAAGACGGTGCGAGAAAAGTCTGGAAAACAGCTGTTTCTGGGGCTGGCGCACAAACATAATCGAAGTAGGTGGCCATCAGATGATCTGGCTTACGAAGGTAGAGCCTGTCAGAGAGAGGACAGGCATTTGTAGTTGTCGCATGATTCTGCATGATTTTGCATGTGAAGGGGAGCAACGGAGAACGTGATTCCACTTTGAATAGCCGTAGTTTCAAGTAGGATTACAAGCACAAGTAGTTTTGAGCGGATTTTCAAGTGCTTTTATGAATGGTTTGCGAGTGGTGGATTGTGAATTGTGAATTGCCTCGCAAGTTGCTGTGGCGAGATGCCGAGAGTCCGAGGTCAGTGTTACTGTACTGGAGCAGTAGGGTCACTTAGTGGGGGCAAAGATGGGGAACGGGGCCATTGATCTAGACTTCTTCCATAAGTAGTTTGTTGACTTTCTTTCAAATTATCGCATTTCAATAATTATTTTGAAGCCGGGGTTAGCTTGAATTACGCTAAGATCTATTTCATCGCAGAAGTAAGATTACCACCCAAGGAAGCCTTTAGGTCCTCTCTCTCTTTCTCAAATCTTTCAACTGCCATCCATTTGCCTCAAAGTCGATTCTTGAGTAGAAATGTCTGAGAATAACCTCCTTCCTCTTCCCCTAATACTCTCCCCTTATCCCTATCCCCTTTACTTCAAATCCTCCTTTGCCCTCTCGCAATCAACTCCCCATTCTCCAACGTCCTCCCCCCCGCACCCACCATATTCTCCGCTTCCTCCCCAATCATCGCACTCGCCAGTTGCTCAACCTTAATAAACATCAAGCTTTCGGCGACTGGGCTCGGTAACCACGAGCCTCTTGCCAGGACCCCGCCTGGTCTCGCGATGCTGACTACGAAGTTGCCCTCTGGCTTGTCTTGAATAGCAAGGAGGCCGGATTCTGTCTCTCCCTATATCAAGTTTCCATTAGTCTTGAGTCATAGAGATCTGAGGATGGATTGAGCGAGACTTGGGTTAAATACCTTCTGAGCTCGCTGAGCACCGAGAAACCACATCTTCTTCCCCGCCTCCCTCTCAGCAAACTTCCCACTCAAATACACGAATTTGAACTGCTTCCCGGTACTTGCTTTTAAAGCCGGCGCCAGTGTCGCTGCAAAAGTATTCGCTGCAGCCAGAGGGTAAGTAACTTCCACTCTCCTCGAATTTGCA
The DNA here is from genome assembly GCA_037952635.1 of Bryoglossum gracile. Classification (NCBI taxonomy): domain Eukaryota; kingdom Fungi; phylum Ascomycota; class Leotiomycetes; order Helotiales; family Bryoglossaceae; genus Bryoglossum; species Bryoglossum gracile. The sequence continues at coordinate 49,271 of JAPZPB010000106.1, read as the reverse complement.
GCGTCTGGATCTTTGTGTGCTGGTGAGCCCATTGCCCTTTTCACCATTAGCTTGCTACTTCATCTTCCGATTTGGCTATTTTCAAATAACGTACCAAATACATCCCTCCGCGCCTTCTAGTTGTGAAAGGAGAGAAGACGGGTAAGAGGAGAAGTCTGAGTGGATGATAGTCGTGAGTTTAGGGCTGGATATCGATTCCGGGAGCGGGCGCCGGCTAAGACAGAGGACAGAGGTTATACTTGGGTTGGAGAGGCATTGGGCGAGGATTTCGGAGCCGATGAAGCCCGTGCTCCCTGTTAGGATGACTCTCATTTTGCTGATCCCCTTGTTGCTTAGGTTTTTGTGACAAGTAGGAGGGTTGGTGTTGAGAGGTTGCAGAGCTGGAATGATAATGTTGTGTCCAGCCGAACCTTCCTATTCCATGATGCCAGATATTCAAGGACCAAAATGAATAAGCAGTAAGAAACTCAAGTTCAAGGATCAGATGAAGAGATTCACTAACCTATATACCCACAGCCTCCATTCCAAACCCCGGTATATAACGGGTAAGCCAGCTGGCTATTTGGGACGGCCGCTCTCACGACGAGGCGATGTTGCCATCTCCGCTGTCTATTGGACCACAACCCCTCCCTCATCCTCCAACAATGGTCCCGGGCGCAGCTGAATACTGAGCCAAAAACCTAAGGCATCTGAAATACGAGCTCTATTAACAAATTCCGCTCGGAAGATAAGTAGCCAATAAACCCGTCCCCCAAAACAAAGTCTGATTCACGATGCCATGTCGTGAATTCCGAGGCGAACGTTGCGTTGGCTGGCTGGTCATTGGAGGTGGCGCCTAGCAGCGTGTCTATGAGGGACGTCTCGCTTCGTTGGTAATCTTGCATGAATCAAGAACTTTATTTACTTGGTGTATTATGTTGATGCGTTATCTTGATCGAAAAGGAGACCCGAGAAGAGGATGTGCTTTTAGGCAATCAGATTTCGGTGTAGCCGCAGTTGTTGGTGAGTGAAGGGAACACCATATCTGGAAGGGAGAGTCGGAGTGGCGACAGGGCTTGGTGGCGAGAGTTGGAGATTTACGTCGAGAATCTTTGCTCCAAGGTTGCAAGTTGAAATATGCTGAATGGGCAAATTGGAATAGGTTACAGGTCCTTTAGGCTTACTTGAAGTGGAAAAGACGCTAGCACTGAGGGATAAGCTGGGAAAAGAGGAAGAAACTGGTTCAGCAGCGCTCTGGACTTATAAATTTTACATGGCTATCAACGGCTAGCCCACATCTTCCATCTCAGGTCTGACCGTTGGAGTATTCCCAAAACTTTCCAATCCTCGATCCACCACTAAAGGTCCCATGAATCCATTCCCCCGAGCTAGAGACTGAGGATCAGATACTGCTCCATTGGTCTCTGGTTTCAGCGCAGCAAATCGATCACCAGCCTGTTTCAGCAAATCTTGAACCCTGACCTCATCCCCTAAAATTTCAAGTTTCTCCTGTTGCGCCTCCTCAATCTCCCTCCTCCTCTTCGCCAGCTCCAATTCCATAGCACCAAGCGTACTCTGCAACCTCCTTAAACACTCCTCCAGATCCGGCAACGGCGTAATCTTCGACGGACCTTGCGAAGCTAACGATTCCCTATTATCAGAAGGTTTATGCAACCCATCCATCCCCTTCCTCGTCTGCGCCGCCTCATACTCCTCCCTCCTCTCCTTCTCCGAATCATCACTCTCTTCACTCCCACCCTCAGCCCTCAAAATCATCTCCGCCATCTCCCGCTTTTTCCTTCTCCTCTCCTCCCTCTCCTGTTTCTTCCCTAGACTCACTCGTCCATCATCGACAAACTCCTCGAATCCCTCCATCACATTCTCATCTTCTCTCACTAGCCTACTCTCCTCCTTCTTTCTCCTTGGCAGCAGAGAGATCTGCCGTCTATCATCTGGTCCAGAATCTAGGGAGATGAAATCTTGTTCGTGTGCTAGTCGTGCTCGCCTCTCTTTCTTCTCCCGAATTTCTGCCTCGCTGGGTATAAACGCCCTCTCGCCCTCTAAATCAACTACCATCGCCCCCTCCAACTCCTCTGCCCCCAGTCCCTCCTCTTCCACGCTCGCATGGTGAGCTAGTAGATCCTTAGGTGTCGTAGGCGTGCTGCTCTTCAACGCATTTAAATAATCCTTGCTATACGTCGGCCTCTCCTCATCTTCCTCTCTGCCCCCTTGGTACGGTAAACTGTTCCTTATAGCATTCCCCTCGATTACCCTTCTTCCCAGTCCAGCTTTCTTTGGTGTAAAAGCTTCATCGTCTTCGAGTGCTTCTGCAGCGTCTCCGGATATGACTTCTCCTGGTCCAAATGAGAGACGCGATGCAGCAGGTTTCTTCTTTTTCAAGAGTGAGCTTGAGCGTCCTAGGCTAGGCTTGTTTATGGGTTGGGAATCAGCATCGTTGGACTCTTGGTCGTCGAAGGCTATGCTTTGGCGCAAGTGGGATTTCTTGAAGGGCTTTCGGACGGGGTTGGAGGTTGTGGTGCCTGTAGGTAGTTGATTAGTATTCATGCCTCCGGATTTTAAGATAGGGGACTTGCCAGTGCTCGCGGGTTCCGAAGAAGCTTCAGTGTTGTTTGCGCCTCCATCGTCGTCTTCGTCAACTTGGATCTTGCGGGCCTTGCGCTTTGATCCGAATGCGGACTTCATGATGCCTATTTTCTTCCCATTTGTTTCAAGAGAGCGTCGCTGAGGGTAAATGACTGGAACTCGGGAACGGAACAACTGGTGGTAGGAGGTAATCGGTTTGTTGTCTGAATATTTCTTCGAGATCAGTATCTTGAGAGCTAATCGGGACATGGTCCGTGTGTGAGCTATCAAAAACGGAAATCTCATTTATGAATAAAAAACCAAACTTCTTCAACCCACATTCGAAAGCTTCACATTATTATTTCCGCAGCCGAACGCGATGCTTAGCGCGCTTGACCCTATTGTTTAAATACTGTATGGGGTTTAATATCTAATGTCCCCTCGGAAGGGCCGCCCGAGGATGGGTTAGGAGTTAAGGGCCGAGTCTCTACGCACTAAAGTGTCGGTTTTCATTTACTGAAAAACATATTATGGTATATATACTAGATCTTGGTCCAGGTTCAAAACTCCGGGGGGGGGCCGGGACGATTTTTCAGGAATTTGTTTCGTTGTGGAATTTGCCATTTAATTACTTGAGAAATTGAATTTCATTGGGAAGGAGTCAATTCGGTTGTATGTACCTTTCTCAATATATACAATCTGCCAAGTGGCTCAGGCTAATTATGTACAATTTGCCATGTGGCGACAGCCCAAGATCCGGTCCTTCTCCGTCTGCTTTCTCTCCTCGCACTCACTCATCCCATAGCACAGCGCTCAGTCCATTGTTATTCACTGCTGTCCCAACTGTTACAATCCTGATACTTGCTACTTGCGGTCCTAGATTTCCTGTCACATTGTCTCTCTTCACAACAACCACAGTGGAGGTAGTCTGGTCTCCAATCACCACCAAATCTCCTGCCTTGTTGATCTGGAAAGTTCTTGGGTAGGTGCCTCCCGAGGAAGTAATGCTCATGAAGACCATTGTTCCTGTGGTGCCCAGGGAGAAGGCAGCCATCGAGTCATTGGGCGAGAATGAGAGATCTCCTCGGTTGGACGCATACAAGAAGCTGTCCTTTACATGAACCTCTCCAAGACCAGTACCACTTGGCGCAGTCTTGTTGTTGGGGAAAGTCGTCAGGCCTTGAACCTTGGTCAATGTAAGACATCCACCAGAAGGATAGCTGACAGAGAACTTATGAACAGTGTTTGCCAGTTCATTACCGACGAACAAGATGTGGTTTCCCCAAAATGCTCCATGGCGAGGTCCGGTTCCTCCAACTTCGACATAGGGGGAGCAGGCTGTAAGAATTCCAGTACTGTTGTTGATATTATAGATTCGGATGAGATCTGCCCCGAGATCTGGTACTAAGATGTAGTTCCCTGTTGGGTCCACGATCGTTTCGTGAGGATGAGCTGCATCTTGTCTTGATGGGATTGTTCCCTTGCCATTCATAGTCAGAGTGAAGGTTTGCAGAGTCTTCGAAGAGGAGGTCAAAGGCAGCTTGAAAGTTGAGATAGTCGAGGTTTGGCTAGTTCGACACAAAGTCAGTCCCGTCTCTCCCTGAGCAGATATTGGAAAGTCACTTACTAATGGGCACTGGCGATAAAACCATCTCCGTAGAGGACGTTTGCAACTGCACCAGGAGGAGCAGTTGATTTCACACTCTCGGTCAACCCTCCATTAGTTGCGGCAGAGACCGACCAAATCGAAGCACTCCCGCTTCCAGTTTCATCTGCAACATATATTGTCCGGCTCGAAGAATCAAATGTCATCCAGCTTGGTTGTCCCCCAAGAGTCACCGTGCTACCTGCTGTCAGAGAGTATCCACCCCCGCTTGTTGCGGTCAGAGTCAAAGACTGAACTGTGCCTTGGTAGTGCGAAACGAAAATGTTTACTCCAAGCACAACATCCAAGAACGCTGGCAGAACCGCCAGTAGTCTCAAAGAAAAAGACATTGTGAGCTGAAATGTACTCAAATGAAAGCAAGACCTGGCACGAGGACTTTTACGGCAGCTCGGACTATTTATTACTGGTGATCGCCATGATGAGGAATCGTGGGTTCCACATGACCCGAATCTTTCTAAAACGAGCATTTAATATGAGCCTGTGGAAAGCCAGCGCTCCTTCATTAGCTTGGAGAAGCCCAATATAGCCTCAAAGGAAGCACTGTATCAACGCCGGATAAGTTCCTCGCCCTGAGTAAACCCGGCAAACCGCTCATATCAGCCAATATCGAACCGTAAATATACACATGGCACGTTACGCTAATTCAAACACCTCAAATCCCTGCCAATGTTAAGATGTCGCCTCCCGTTTAGCCAAATTACTTCGTCGGTAGTGCCGTAACCTCAAACAGGTTGGGGCCCCACATTCAATGAAGGGGAGGCTTGAATAAGCGACTTCAGGGGTATCAACAAACCACTCCTACTTGAAATTCTCCGAGACAGGATCACTAAGTACACCACCATCAGATGAATGGCCCCACAATGGATCTTATCGAGCCTCACCCATTTCAAGTGGCGAGTCTTGGCTTCTGACTGCAACTCGCCAGCAATATATAAATTCATTCTTTCGCAGCCATACTATGGTACCTCAACCCCTAGGATCAACGGCTTCATATACAAAGGCAACATTCTTAAGTCAGATGGCTTAAACTTCCAAAGGGACTACTGGGGTAAGCAAGTTTGCTCCTCCGATACGGTGGCGATGCCATTGCAGCCTGCCGATTCTTCAGCATGTTCCTGTTGTAGTCCGAGAAGTCGGGAACCGGGACGATGCTGCGCCTTGCTCTGTTGTCGAGGATCAGGGGATCTCCATTTTGAGATGGGGGTGATGAGATATAGGCCAGCCCGAAATATTGGTACCAACAATACTTGCACTTGGCCACCGATATCAACAGGCTTCTGCAATCTCAAACTGCTCGACGTTCTGCCATGATCCTCAAACGCTGTAGTTCGGCGGACTTCACGCATGTGGTCAAGCCCTTCAACTTGCGTATCGCCTTTACCCCCGTCGCTCCGGCAGTTCCTACTACGGTTGCTTAGGTCTAAGCTGCTGTTGCTTGTGGCGTTTCGCTCAAGATCACGCTCTCTCTCAAGTCAAGAGTAGCTATGCCTTGCATGAGCTGGACAGAGAGGATGGACACTTGATGATTGATAAGAAGACGTTCAACAAAGTCACAGTCGATCCCATTTTTGGATGGAATCCTGCTCTTTTGTGAGGTTGGGGATGTGGTCGAAGACTTGCACAGGAAGATGGGATGACTTAGTACTGCGGAATTAAGTGAGTGAGAGAGCATTAAAAAATCATTTGCTTCTTTCCACTTGCGGCGAACAGTCATGGTGTATGAACTTGCTTCCGATTTGCGAGACCAAGTGTGCAAGCCGAAATTTTCAGGTTTCTGCAGCAGAAATACACCTGATAAACATGGCCCACGGGACGATAACTGGACAATAGAATATTTTAGGGTTCCGGGAACACCAAACTTGATATACCCTTCGGGGTCATCTCAAGTTGAGATTTTACACGACAAAGGGATCAGGCAACCGGGGTATCATCTGACGATGCACGACTGGCTGCTCTGCAATCAAGAGAGCTGCATGTGGAGGAGCGATGGCGTCATATCTTTTAGAACCAATTGTAACTTGGTAACCTTTCAAGTTCATACAAGTAGCAACTTTAGTGATTTCAGGAGACAAACCACGATCAGGGCATTTTGTCTTTAGGACACGAACTCTAGGAAGGAACATGATTGTAAGTCTCGACCACGCGGAGACGGGCTCGCTGTACGAGATTCGATTTGTACCCAACGCAATTTACAACCAGATAACAGGAGTAATGGATACACGGTTCGGAACCGTTGAGTAACCAGGCGAGGAGGGCTGAGGGGCAGGCCGATTTGAGCGAGATAAGCAAGACAAGAAAGGGGAGAGGTAGAGAAACAGAAACAAGATACTGAATGTTTTTTTATAGACTTCTCAGTTCTCTTTCTCAGCAAAAGATATCTCAATAGTTTCCCCAAAGCAACATTAGTTCATCACCGCCGCAAGAAGAAAATGGTTTGAAGCAGAAGCTCACAACTTGGACGGCTCGTGCAGTTCTTAGCAATAAAATATATTAGAATTCTGGACTCAATGTAATTGACTATTTGTGAGGAACGAAATACAAAGTCAAAGGCAATACCGAGATATAACTTTGACTAGGGCTGAAATGACAATAATGTTGTTCTTTGAGCTAAAAGCTTCAAGTTACTGACGAGGCGGCGATATACTCTTTTCTAAAAACGGAAGTGCGGACTGCTTCCTCCGTTCCTCCTTTAGGAAAGGTGGCGTTGACAGCCCCCTCGCTTCCCCCTATTCCACAAATATGTAAGTGCGCCTCCACAAGCCACCAAACCCGAGGTTATGGATCCAATTGTATCTCATAGCACAGTGGGGGAAGTGTCCCACGCAAAGGGAGACCTTGACATGCTTCGAGCTAGAACTTGGATGCGGGATTGTGAAGGCTAGGAAGTCCTCACTTGAGGTTTTAAGGGGAAGTGAGACTCTAGGCGAGAACATTCGTGGATGTTATATTACCGTCGGTGTTTTGGGAATAGCTAGATATGGGCACGGGATGCTGATGTTGGGGTTAGGAGCCTCATGACGGAATTGACTTGAGTATATTAGAGTATACCATCTCCCGTATTTTGATGATTTGTAGTGTCATCCAGATTGCCGAAGCGCCTGGGACCTCATCACATTTCTCAGACACTCCATCGATGAGGAGGGAAATGAGAAAGATATCGTTCTGAGGTGATCAAAAGCATCATTCTCGATGAGCTGAAATCCAAACTTTGACGAGTTATATCTCTAGTATACTTCAGCTTCAGTAATCTTGAATGAATCCACTTTAACATTCTAGTTTCTGCTTATATCAAGCCCAATGTACGTTCTAAAACCTAACTCTACTAGAGGACGGATTTCTTAATCCTAGGATAACTAAGTTCCATTTATCTTCCTCTTTTACCGAGATCCACCTCCTTTCACCTTCTCGTTTATGTACACAAATAAGCCTATGGCACTTCAACCCAAACCCCAAGTGGCGCCCCACTGACTGTTCCGATGGTCTAGTGGTAGTTATTGAAACTAGAAGATCTGGGGTGCGGCACATCAAAAATCGACAAAGCAAACCACCTAACACGACAGGTTGTTTCTTGATAGCCCTCTCCCGCGATTGGTGGAGATGTGGTGAAGTTCTTTTGCCATTTTGATCATCACTCTTTGCTCAATTTGGCTGAATTAAGAGCCTCCGATGTCCTAGAGTTAAGTCGACATATGTAGTTAGTGATACATATTATTCAGCCGACAATCAAGCCTTCTTCAAAAATGATCTTCCGAGAGAAAAGGGGGGATCTCCTTTAGCGAGCACTAGCATCCCGCTCCACTCCGCTCCGCTCATGCACCTCCCACAAAAATATCTTCCAAGAAAATCGTACGATTCATGAAATCCCAAAATCTCACTCCAATTTCATCATTCTGAAGCTCTGAGCCAAGTTCGAACGGTCTGGAAGTATAGGTATTATGCCTCCTAAGAAAGCAACTGAGGATGTCAAGAGCAATGTCGTCGCCTTTGGACGAGTGCGCAAGAACTTGAAGATGGCAAGTTCTCTTTACCCCGCGCCCCGCCACTTACTTCCTGCTTTGAGAGCGGCGCTATGAGAAGGTCTGTGTCGATTACGGCTTCAGAAGGGAAATGGGTTATAGGAGCAAAGCTGATAGGCGTGATGTAGGGGTGCGTGGGCTTGCCTAATGTGGGAAAGAGTAGTTTGTTCAATCTCTTGACGGAGCAGAGTGCTGCGGCGGAGAATTATCCGTTTTGTACTATTGAGCCGAATGGTGAGAATATTTTTGTGTTGTTTGGTTTTACTTTTGTGTCTTAATGGGCTTCACCCAAGGTGTCTCGCATTGTACTTGCCTTGAGCTTTCGCAAGAAGTGCAGTCAGCTCTTGCTCCTCTACTTTCCCTATTATAGAAAGCCTTTGACGGAGAATTTGCTGACTTTGATTATAATACAGAGGCAAGGTGTGCTGTCCCCGACGCTAGATATGTAAGCCTTCGAGTTTTACTTGTGAGATTTTGTATGCTGCTCATAAAATCCGGTACAACTTGACTGAAGCTCAGGATAGTTCTTGAGCCTAAGACTGGATCAAGAGCAATTGCGATGAGTTCGATAGAACCGCCCGCCATCTGCTCCCTCTGACCTCTGGCTTTAAAATGTTAATAAAATTTACACTCTAATCAATGGGCTCGATCAATATTTCTCCAACCCAATTCTGGATATTCTCCAGTCCGACCCCCCACAACTAACGCCCACACCCAGGATTTCCTCTGCGACCTCTGGAAACCCCCTTCGATGTATCCCGCCTACCTGCAAGTAACCGACATCGCCGGGCTCATCAAAGGCGCCTCCCAAGGCGAAGGACTAGGCAACGCCTTCCTCTCCCACATCGCCGCCGTCGACGGCATGTACCACATCGTCCGCGCTTTCGATAACGACGAAGTCCTACACGTAGACGACTCTATCGATCCCGTCCGAGATCTAAACACCATCCAGAGCGAGCTCTGCAAGAAGGACCTAGATTTCCTAGCCAAGAGCATCATTACTGAAGAGGCGGTGGTGCGGAAGGCCGGGGGGAAGTTCAAGATGAACCCCCTGTTCCCCAGCACCGTCGCTAAAGTCAAAGAAGTACTACCTTCGTTCCTCTCTGGCTCTTTCTGAGTATAGGACTTACGAGAACAGATGCTGGAAAACGACAAGCCCGTCCGAGACGGGACCTGGACTTCCGCTGAAATCGAGCTGATCAGCGAGAAAATGTCCCTCATAACTACTAAGCCCGTAATCTACCTCGTCAACCTAACAATGAAAGACTACCTCCGGCAGAAATCCAAATACCTGCCCTTAATCGCCAAATGGGTGACGGAGCACGGCGGTCTCCCTCGAGATATTATCCCCTTCAGTATCGAATTCGAGGAGAAACTTTCGACGATGAAGAAGGAGGACGAGGGCAAGGCGGAGGAGTGGCTAAAGGAGGTCAAGGTCAAGAGTAAGCTCGAAAAGATAATCACAGAGGGATTCACCAAGCTAGGACTGCAATACTACTTCACAGCAGGGGAGAAGGAAATCCGCTGCTGGACCATCCCCAAGGGCTGTCTCGCGCCTCAAGCTGGTTTGTTCTCCCTGCCCCTCGCGCGCTTTTTTGCCTTGGCCTCATCCCTCCCCCCTCTCGTCCTCTCTCTCACCCTATCGGAATTGGGCATGCTAACACACGCACGACAGCTGGAGCCATCCATGGCGATTTCGAGCGCGGCTTCATAAAAGCCGAAGTCGTGTCCTACCAAGACTTCCACGACCTGTGCGACGGCGCAAAAAGTATAGCTCCTATCAAAGCAGCGGGCAAGTACCGGCAAGAAGGGAAGACGTACGTTGTGCAGGATGGAGATATCTTGCATTTCCAGTTCAGTGAGTCTGTTTTCATCCCCTCGTCGACTCGGGACTCCTGTTGGAATTGAGAATGAAAAAGTTGACGCATAATTAGACGTTGCGCCTGCGAAGAAGTAAAGGAAGTAGATAGTTGTGGGAGAATGAGAATGGGGTGTGGTTTAGTTTGTGGTAGTGCCATGGAGGGGTATAGATCTGAATGCAATGTCCCTCTCGGTATGGCATTGAGAAATGAGAGGAGCTGTGATTCCGTGATACGCATCCCATGCCACCCCAACTCAAGACATCGACTCGAGAACATCTGCATGTCTCCCAAAACTCTCGTCACTAAGATCAAAAATTTCACAACTGTAAAACGACACTTTGAAAATAGGTTCAGGCGAGTTTGTACGAGAAAGCATTAATTCAGCAGAGTGAGAAGAAAAATCACCCAAAATAAACCAAATACAAATACACCCCTACCACCACCCATGCCACTCTCCAGATACTCATCCTAGCTTCCCTCCATACGAGCCTCGTGCCTGTGGGCATAGTCTGCACTTTCTTCTGCGGTGCCACACTCGAATTCCCATTGCCCCAAAAACCGCCCCCTTTTCCCTTTCCGCTCTCTTCGTCCTTGTCAACGTAGCCATCAGTATTGTTGGCTGGAGGAGTGTAGCCAGCCATGTTTATAAGCGGGGGCATAGCAAGTCGAAGCTGGGAGGATGGGAGACCGTAGCCCTTTGTGGGGGAGACAGAACGTGTTCGTGCGGCGGCCGAGCGGGGTGCTAGGTTTAGAGCCGCACCCTTGGAAGAGGTGGAGGAGGTGGAGGAGGTGGAGGAGGTGGAGGAATTGGACATGTGGTCTGAGCTAGGAGCTTTTACTAGCGGCAAAATACTCTCGTCTTCTTTCGGCAGCCCCGATATAGGTACAGAGAAAGGTTTCAGGTTCAAAACAGGGACGAGGATAGCGCGGATAGTAAGCGCAAGTAGCGTGAATATCAGGAGTGTGAGATACCAGATGAAGATCCCCAGTTGGTCAGGCAGCAAACACAAATGTGACTCCATAGTCGTAGCTGTTTGAGCAGTAGAAGTGGAATGAAGAGGTTGGCCAGAGGCATCAACGGGATTCCACATGCTGAGCATGAGGAAACCTGGTTTACGGACACCCATGGCCCAACTCATACTCTTGACTGTTATTTCTCTCGCATGGTTTTTGTTCTCTGGGTGTACGATTTCGCAGTAATCGTGGTCGTCGCCGGAGAAGACGGAGACGACGTTGCCGATTGCTGAGACGAGCCTGATAGAATCGGCATCTTGTTGGACGTTCTGATATTGGTAGCCTCCGGAGAGAGAAATGGCGTTTCGTTCATCGGGGAATACTGGTGCTGTTGAACCCTTTGGGGGTGTAGCTGGTGGCCAATGTTCTCTCTTCGGCCCACATGGTTGACCTTTCTCCCTCCACAGCGGGACATGTGTCAGTAAAATCGTCGGAAAATCCGCCCCACCTGGTCCAGGATCCAAACTCGGCAAGCCCTTAAAATCCGCATTCTCCAACTCCTCAACCCTCTGCGGATACCTCAACCCCGTCTCCTTCCCCCCCTGCCACCGTAATTCTCTCTCCACAGCCTTCCTCTTCAAACTCTGCACATTCTCTAAAAAGTCCTCGACTGGCTTCGTAATCTCCTTTGACTCATGCTCACTGCTCCTCGCACTCCAACTCACCGAATCCACACTAACAAGAGTATGATTCCCCACCACATCGACCCTATTCCCCTCTCCAAAAAAAGCCTCAAACCGCTGCCTCACCGGAATCTTAATATTGGCCCCAAACCCCAAATCATGATTACCAGGCAGACTACTAATAATCCTCCTCCCCCTCTGCCACTTGCCGCCTCTCCCCCCCAGGCCCCAGAACTTGTCGAATATGCGCCCGAAGCGATCGTATTCGTGAAGCCAGAAGTCTTCACCGTAGCGCTTGCCCCAGGTTTCGACGAAGGCGGCTTCGGAACTGGGGCGTTGGCCGATGGCCCACGAGGGGTCGGCGGTGTTGCCGCGGGCGGTTTTCCATTCGCGGCCGCCGTCGAAGAGGTCGCCCAGGAAGAAGATCGTGTCGGGGGAGAGGTGGGTTTGAAGGGAGATGTAGGAGCGTTTCATGTAGTTGTCAGTATGTAACATTGTGAACTGATCCAGTGGCCAGGGGCGTCCTGGATATGAATGGGGGTCTATGAGTTGCGGATCTGCGAGGAATATGAGGTGGTGAGGGGTGGCTTCTTTTGGCTGTGTAGATAGTTAGCTCCTATTCTCATGAATTTCCATCTGCTGCCTCTCCCTGCCATGCCTCCAAACCCTGGTTCCGGTAGTGTGGAAATGGAATCAACATACCCATCTCTCCCACCCTTCCCACCTACACTCCTCCGCCGCGTTCTGAAAAGCCCACCTCTCACCCCAAAGTAGCAGCAGTACCCAAACTCCGATCAGTAGATTCGGCAAACTCGCCATTCCCTTTACTCTCTCCGTCACCCGCCCCATCCCCCCCCTTCCACCCCCTAAACCCTCCATCCCTCTCTTCGTCGACACCACAATCTGCCCTTCCCAAGCCCTCCGTATCTGTCCCCTAACACCAGCTGGAAGCGACTGCACCAGGCGCACGAAAAATGAAGGTTGTTGCAAAATCGGGAAGTGGTCGCGCTGCTTGTCCTTTCCGTTGCTGGCGCTATAATAACTTGGAGCCATTGTACAGGAACGTATGCTTCAATCGCAAGCTATCCATCGTCTGCTCCTCTCTCCTCTCTCCAGGTTTTTGTCCTGTGAAAATTGTAACGAGTGTTGGCGCAAGGAGAAGGAATGGAAATTTAATGAGAGAGAGGTGCTACTGTAATATTAGGTAGGGTGGGTTAGACGTGTGATTACTGGCAGGGACAGGGATGGTCAAAGCTTGAAATTAATTGCATGGCCATGCTCACCTTATCGTTAGGGCGAAGTCACTTTGGTGGCGGGAAAATAGGGGTAGGTTGCTTGTTCGGTGCTAGCCATTCCGACCCCGCATGAAATCGATATTGTATTTTTCGCTGATGGCTGATGATGCGACAGCGTCATGGGGCTGGATGGGAAAGGAAGTCTGGTTTGGTTTGGTTTGGTTTCTGTAACTTGATTTATTTGTAAGCTTACTCATGGTTATTACTCTTCGTTTCTGTTCTGATAGTACCTGATTCATCGCCGGCGGTAAGTAGAAGAGGCTAGTAATTTTCACATCTCACGATCTTGAAATATCACTCAAAATACGTTTACTTAGTAAAATAAAAGTATCCCAAATCAAAGTAATAAATTCTAAAACTGACTTCCCACGAATACATCAAACGGGAAGCATCACTAAATAAAGTTAAGTGATCCTAAACGATCCCAAAACCCGGTCCAACGAAATGTGTATACGAAGTGAGGCGAAAGTACCGTTCTACTGTACAGTACCCATCATGTTGCGTCGCCGTTCCATTGATTCCTGCATTCGTGAGTTGGTGCGTCGGTGGATTGGGGTGGGTTAGGCGATCCAGGTAAATGTCTTTGCGACTTCAAAGGAGATTTTCTCCCTGTTCATCATGTGAGTATAGAACCTTGAATATAAATACGATGGGACGGGGAAGGATGTGAGGAAGGCGAACGAGAAGAGAAATATACCTAATATCCACACTACTCGCCCCAATCCTGACTTCAAACCTCCCCTGCTCACCCACCCATCCTGGACACTCGGTATCATAATACCCCACACTATACTTATCAAACTTCAGCACCGCATCCTTTGTCTCCCCCGGCCCCAAAAACACTTTATCAAAGGCCTGCAACTCCTTCTCCGGCCGTTGCAATCTCGATTTTTCGTCATGAATGTAAGCTTGTACGATTTCGGCGCCGAAGACGGGACCGGAGTTGGTGATCGGAATCGTGACTGTGAGGGTCGAGTTGGGTTCGGAGGAAAGGACGAGGGAGGAGGTCACGGGGGTACCATAGGTGAAGGATGTGTAGGAGAGGCCGTGGCCGAAGGGGAAAAGCGGCGCGATGGACATGTATTCATAGTGGCGGTAGCCGATGTAGAGACCCTCGCCGTAGACGACCTTGGAGTTCTCTCCAGGCCAGTTATGGTAGGTTGGGTTGTCTTCGAGTCTTCTGGGGAACGTGGTCTGTGAACAGTTAGTACGTATCGCTTTTGAAGGAGAAGAGAGGACGTACGGGGAGTTTGCCACTGGGGTTCTTCAACCCAAATAGCACATCGGCAAGAGCATTCCCAGCTTCTTGTCCTTGATACCAAGCCTGAATGATGGCAGGAACATGATCAGCCCAGGGCATCGTTACTGGTGATCCAGACTGGTTGACTACGACCGTCTTTGGGTTTGCCTTCAATACTGCCTCGATGAGACGATCTTGGCTGCCATCTTTAGGAAGATTCATCGATTTGCGGTCATATCCTTCCGATTCCCATTCTCCATCAAGTCCGACGATCACAACAGCAACGTCCGCCGCAGCTGCAGCATCAACAGCTTCCTGCAAGTAGTCCTTCTTGTCTTCTTCCTTGTAACCAATCCGAACCCCTCCGTATTCATGAGTCTTGTTCTCGAGCTTTTGTCTCCTTAGAGGTCGGACTTGGTTGTTCATTTCTGCCATCAGCTCAATTGGCTTGCCGGCTTCCATTTGCAGTTGAATCAGAATTTGTTGAGAGTCTCCGAACATAGCCTCTCCCTTCTCTTCCCAATCCCAGATATCGACTGCTAATTTGCCGTCAACGAAGAGTTTTCCGGCTCCGACACTTGAGAAACTCATCGTATGTAGGCCGCTTGTTACTGGTGTGAGGATGGTCTTTGCTCTACATGACCACGGTATCGAGCACACTTCACCAACCTCAGGTGGTACAGAGTCCCAGAGAAAAAGATCGGTGTTCGTTCGCGTTTGGGTGACTCTTGGCTCGCCCTTGAACTCGTCTCCGATGAAGAATTCAAGATAGACTCCTGGTTTACCGGCCTCGGTCTTACAGTAATCCGCTGCTAGGGGCAACCACTTGTATGTGTGGCATCCAACCGCATACGAAACTTCTTTACCTTCCACGGCCTTGATGCTGGCTAGAGGAAGCGTGCTGTAATACGGGTTAAGACTAGCACTTCCCCCGCCACCAGCAATTGCCCTGTTGGCGTTGGGACCGATGACAGCAATCTTCGTTTGAAATGCTTTGATTGGCAAGACACTTCCCTCGTTCTTGAGTAACGTTAATCCTTCAGCTCCGGCATCTCGGATCAGTTTGCGTGTCTGCTCTCGGTCGTCTTCTCTTTCTGCAGTCTCGGGTGACATATCGCCACACTTCGTTCGTTCGACAAGGTGCAGAACGTTGGCGGCTGCAGTCTCCACGGCCTCTCTGCTTAAGGTGCCATTTGCCACGGCTTTTAGCGCTTCATGGCCACGCCATTTGGTACCAACTGGCATCTCGATATCGCATCCAGCTTCGATGGATTCAGTGTATGAGTTGACCCCTCCCCAATCGGACATTACCGTGCTAGTGAATGTAAGCAAAACATGAAAGCGTGATGAGAGATTTAGTACCCGTCGTAACCCCACTCTCCTCGCAGGATGTCTTTTAACGTGTGCTCGTTCATATCTGCATGAACACCATTGACGAGGTTATAAGAGGACATCACAGCCCAAGGATTGGCCTCTCGGATTGCAATCTCGAATGGCTTCAAGTACAGTTCTCGGAGTGGCCTTTCTTGCACAATTGTATCAATATGGAACCTGTCGTTCTCTTGCTCATTGCCCACGAAGTCTAAGCACCTCGCAGTTAGTGTTCCGCACGTGATAAGGGACGACACCTCTGATGGTTGGTGGGATACGAATACGAACGCTTGATTGTTGCAGCCACACCTCCTCCTTGCAGACCTTTGATGTATGCAGACGCAAGTTTTCCAGTCAGGTATGGATCTTCTGAGAATGATTCAAAGTTTCGTCCACCGAGAGGTCCACGATGTAAACAGACTGTTGGTGCTAGGAGCACCTGGGCCGACCTGGCCTTAGTCTCCTCTGCAAGATGTTGGCCGACGTTGAACAGGATATCCGTATTCCATGTTGCTGCTAGGGACACTCCACAAGGGAAAAGCGCTGCCTATTTGAAAGTTAAAGCTCTTCAACACCAACTCAGTTGACGTTATCGCCTACCTTGGTTCCAGCTTTGAATATGGCACCACGAGCACCATTTGGGCCATCGCTTGTCTTGAAAGCCGGTATGCCTTTCTCTGGTATCGACCTTGACCTCCAGAAGTCCGCTGCTGTCAGTAAAGAAACCTATTGTCTATCAACACCGGTTCTGGTTAGAAAAACTTCGAGGACAGCTGTACCTGTTCTTCCAGTGATAATGATGCCGCTAACGCCCGGGAAGCCAACCTATTATCCTGTGGTTTGGTGATATCGACTGTCTTGTTTTTCGGGCTCTCTGGTGGTGAAAGTTCGGAATTAGGCGTTGAGTTGGTATCTCCACTTGAACGATCCTCCGAGTCATCTGTAAATCGGTCGAAGATGGGGTCGCCCAGCTGGGAATCAGGAGAGTCCGACATTCTGTTAATGTGAATAGTCGTGTCTTAAACTCGACTTCTAACGTTTCCTGTGCTAAAGGCTTTCTTATTGCTCGTCCTGGACGGATGGAAGAGTCAGGCAGACCAAAACCAAAGAGATTTGGCCTGGGGGTGATTCTGCTGACACTCTATGTGGCCATCAAAACGAGGATAGCAGTCACTTAGATCAAAAGCTAGTAAAAATTAAAAGGGTGCTGGAAAAGAGAGCTCTATATACAACGGACGAAGGATAAGACTAAGAAAGAGCAAGTCCGGATCAGCTGCCTCCAGGTGATATATCCCTGACCTAATATTTAAGCGGATCAAGATGCCATACTTCCGCGTATGAAGAGCAAGAAAAGATAAGGATGAGAGGAGAGCGGGCGCATCACGTATGGAGACTGTGGCGGCTGAATAGAATACACTATGGAATGGGGGGTAGAGAATGAGGTTGGGAACGCTGATGGATAGAGGCTGGCAGGTTGGCCGTTGGCGAGTCGCATTTTGATAGGATGCCTGGATGCTTCGCCCATTTACTACATGGGGCAGCCGAGCAAGCCGACCACAACGATATGCAAGAACCACTATGTAGGGACAATTATCCCGCATGGCAGCGGCGGGATGAGTACGTAGTAAACAAGGAGTCATGTCAACTTACTGGAGGAAGGTAAGCAGGCGGCCACATGGTCACGAAATCAGAAACTGGGAGAGAAATAGAGTTGGTGGGAGTGAGTGCAGTAGGGCCTCCAGCTTGGATAGCGTGGGGTCCATTGGTGGTCTGGGAGACTTCACTACATTACAGTTGATACAGTACTGTACTGTTGGTACCTAAGCGAGAGGCGGTATGAACGGACCGTGACCGCGAGCCTCTCGCCCTGACGAGGGAAGATGGAGAGTGCCTCTGCAGGTTCGCCAGGGTAGGCGGAACGACCTCGGTGGAGCAGTCAACGAGGAGAAGAGAGGCGATTATTTGGAGAGAGGTAAGAACCAAGAACCAAGAACCAAGAACCTAGAAGGAGGGTCATCTGGAAGCCTGGAAGCTACGGATGGCCATGCACTAGGTAGGTAGGTGGTTGGAAGTTCATCTCGATGGGCCAAGTGGAAGGCAGAGGGAGGGTTGTCGGACGAGGTACTTGGTCCAGGGCTTGTTCGGCTGGACCAGAGGGAATACCCTTCGTAGCCTGGCAACCTCGTAAGGTAGATGAGGTAAGGTGAGGTGAAGGCTGACAATAGCCTCGTGTGCTCAGATTGGGATGCAGTGCCTTGCTTCAAGCTGTTTGCAGAGTGCAGTAAGTAGTCGTGCAGCATAGTGCAGTGCAGGTCGGAGGCGAAAGAAGGCGGAAGAAGCCCGGCTCATGGCGAGGTAATCTTCTGCGAATTGTGTGCATCTGCGAAACTTCCTGTAAGGTCCTGTAAGGTTTTTTCTGTATGTCGTGTCTGTCGTGTATGTGAAGTGTGATGTGTGAGCGAGGTCTTTCAAACGAATAGGTACAGTAATCAACGACGAGGGCGGCTAGCATTCCGGACGGGCCTCCGGGCCGACCTCGCCATTCTGGGAGGGAGGGATCTCGCAGCAATCGGCAGTCGGTATAGTACGGAAAGGGTCAAAAGAAAGAGGACTGCTGTGTGGTCTGTCTGTATGGCGGAGCTATGAATAAACATGTACGATCTTACTAGGACATATTTGTACTGTACATACATAGCGTTCTTACTCATTACTCAGTTACGCGTGAATTCTGCATTGAAGTACCAAAGTAAAGTACCGCATCCGCAGTGCCGTATTGGAGATTTCCAAGGCCATGTAATGTTGGAGGTGTTCATGTTCATAGACAGTGGTATTCGTCTGAATTGCTGTGTTGTTCTTGTTTCCCGCGCATCTCAATTATCGATAAGGATTTTATCTAATCACCCACCTACTGTACTGTACAGTACTTGTAAAAAACTTGTAACTCTTTTTTTTCTTTCCATCTCTTCTCTCTCGGGTGCTTCCTCTCGCCACACCTCACACCTCACACACTACCTCCCCATCTCGCTTCCCCTTCTCGTCTCTACCTTTACCCGGCCGTTGTGCCTCAATTCAGCCAGATGCACCAACCTAGCTCGACCCGTTGACCTGCCCCCCCCCATCCTCATCCCCATCCTCATCCATGCCATCAAAGCATCGCCGGCGGCAACTCGATTCATCCCATGCTAGCGGTACCAAGTCCACGCCAAACCTGCACATCCGCCTTGCCTTGCCATGGCTGAAACTTCAGATCGCGATGCCGTCCTGGTGGTTGTTCCTGTGCCTGTCCCTCCCCCTCGTCTTGCAGCGCAGCATCTGAGATCGCCCGTCCATCCAACCCCTCCACCTTCCCTTCCAGAGGAGCCTCATCTCTCATCTCCGGGACGCTATTCCGGAGATATTGATGGAGACGCGCGCGAGGCTACAGCTCTCCAGCGATTAAGGACCCAATACAGCAGGGCTTCGACTTCCCGACAGTTGGGGTCAGCCACCGCCTCAACAAAGGAGCCCACCACCCTTCTCGAACGTTTCATGGGCAACCTTTCTTCCTTCTGGAGACATCAGATCTCCATCACAGTGCCGCACAATACGTGCCGCGATCATCTAGGTATGTTATTTGTTATTGCACAACATTTCAATCTCCTCCATCTGCTCATCATGCCATGCCCAAGGGACTGCCTAATTGGAGGTCGGACATTGCTCATTAGCTTCCGGCAATGCTCTTCAAATGCTGGCCATGTACAAGTGTATCCTATACTGTATACTGTATTGGGGGCCTGCCAAGCCCAGTTGTTAAAGTTCATTCATTTATCAGCAGCAGCTGAGGCGAACGCGGGATCACGTACCGAATCACATTGTTTCTTTTATTCCATCCTTCCAAAGCAATCCGATACGATGCGGCTAGACGCAAATACTGTACCGTAGCTTATTGCTTTTCAATTGTCAAGCCTGACCATAATGATCATCAATATCCCGTCTAGTCACGCTGTTCCTTTCGATTGTGGCTGAAATTTTGGGGGGTTTGCGTCTCTCGATTATGGAGCCTGGCTTCGTTCTCCCCGTCACTCTTGCTCCAAAGCAGTCATTCTTGTGATCTGTTCTCTCAATTAGACGTGCAACTAACGCTTTCAGCACTGGAGCGAACCTTTCTTGCTTATCTCAGAACATCGCTGGCTCTATCGATGATAGGCATTGCTATTGCGCAGCTCTTGTGAGTACTCTGTCGCTAGATTGCTGCTAGGATATAAACTCACCGATATAGCCGACTTCAGCATTCACCCACCCCCAACAAGGTATTCGGATTTTTCGTCCTTGGAACGCCGCTTGCATGCATCTGTCAAGGAATGGCAATCTATGTTCTGCTAATTGGAGCATTTCGCACTTGGAGACAGCAAAATGCCTTGAATCGTGGCAAGGCCATTTCTGGTGGAGTTGAGCTGATCCTCATATTCATAGGAGCGGTTATTGTAAGTATTTATTCTAGGAGAACTCTAGGGTGTTACTTAACAGACTGACCCTCAAAGTTGTTATTAGGACTCTTTACGCTGAGCATCGCCGTGGATGTGACGAAGGAAGACGTCACTTCGTGACCTGAGGTTCTCTCATCCTGTCCTCTGATCGATAGATATGAATCACGAGCCGAAAGCAGTCTGATACAGCGTCGTATTTGCCAGAAACTGCCGGACGAAACGTGATGATTGGAGGTATTTCTAGGCATGAAGAATCCCTCAATCATTGACAGCCGTGGCTGTCGCCGGTTAAGAGCAGCAGATACGGCTCACTGGGAACAGCTCATCCATCTTCCACATGCTACACAGAATCATCGAAAACACTACAGGAAACTTTATCTGGACGTACCAGAAAATTTCCAAAGAAAAAAGGCCCCCTGGACGACTCTCAATAGGACTTCATATCATCCCATCCTGAAAATCATGAGCCGGGAAGATCTTGTGCATTGCCAGCACGTTTTCTTGCCAGATTATAATACTTCACATACCTTATATCTAACCATTTTGCAGTTAGAGGTCAGGACATATGTAGGTATTGTGGCAGAAATTTTATGGGTGAAAATCGTACCGCAACTCGTGTGGCGTTCGGGCTGTTCCTGAAGTGTGTGGACATCAGTCGTCTCGCGGAGTTTTGACTCTGTAGATGGATTCCTACGCAGGAGAATTTTCAATTTCATATCTCGTTTTCGCATCAGATACACGGTCATCTCGTATACAACCTCTATTTACTCGAGCAGATGAAGACAGAGTGACAAACACCGATCAAGGGATCTACGAAGGCAGATCTCGGGGCAAATGACAATAACAATCACATGATCGAAATAAACGTGACTCGGGCTTGTAACAGGACACCTGACGTGTGCCAAGAATTCCCGAAGAACCTAAACCAGCGGTAACCCGGCTGCGCATTGCGAAAATGGTTCTTGCCATGAGCTTCTACTTCCCTCTCCAGGACTCCTAGGAGACAAGTGTCGCCTCTGAGTTGTCGCCGACTCGCGGATACATAATCACAAGCCATTTCCATCTTCTACGCCAAATCCACTTCTTATTCACATTCGTTTTTTACGACATCACAGACAATAATATTGCGGGCGGCTTAGCGTCGTCCGATATCGAGCGCCTCCTCTTGAGCCGCAGAACTCGGAAAGTTGGATTCATAACCCGTCGTCCATCTTGACAACCACAACAATCAAGACAGGCACGCAGACTTTCTGCGCAGACGACAGGATGGCGTGGTCAAAGTCAACGAGAATCACGATTATGCTGGCGATCGATGCCGCGTTCTTTGTTCTCGAACTGGGCGTTGGGTTGTGGGTTGGGTCGCTGGCTCTCATGGCAGACGCTTTTCATATGGTGAGGTATGACCTGTTGTTGAAAGAGTGAAGTACTAATGAGTGGGCAGTTGAATGATATTATCTCTCTGGTCGTAGGACTCTGGGCCGTGAAAGCAGCTTCCAAGTCCAGTACTGATAAATACACGTTCGGAGTAAGCCCGCCCACCTTTCCAGGTTATGTCTGATTCTGACCACTAACGCAAATCAGTTCTTGCGGGCCGAAATCCTTGGAGCTTTCTTCAACGCCGTATTCCTCATCGCTCTCTGCCTTTCTATTGTGCTTGAGGCTGTTACGAGACTCATCGATCCACCAGTTATTACGAATGCAAAGCTTATTTTGATTGTTGGGTGCTGTGGTTTGGCAAGCAATTTGGTTGGGTTCTTGGTGCTGGGAGGGCATGGACATTCTCATGGTGCGGAGGAGCATGACCATGGCCACGGGGATGAGCATAGTGCTGCGGAGGAGGGACATGCACATAGCCATGATGCGCATTTGCATGCACAACAGGCCGAAAATACCGATAGTGATTCGAATATTGGATTTGTATTTCCAGAAGCTGTGGTAGCAAAGGCCAACTCGAGACAACACCTCCGATTTTCTTCTTCTGGATCCTTGGGCAGATCTGGTAGCAGAACTTCTCCTAACAAGCATCGGAGACGTGGAAGCAGCATCAAGAACAACCCCTTCAGAAATGTTGATGAGATCAGTATCCACCCGGCAAGCTTCAGACAGGATATCATTGCTGCAAGCAGGCCTCCACTTGACGGAATTGATAGTGGAGATACCACGGCTTCTGAGGAGGAAACGGCAGTTGACGACGGGCCAACCGAGAATACTGGCCTTCTATCTAAATCCAACGAAAACTCTAATGGACACTCTCACGGTGCCACAGACAGCCATGATCATTCCCACGACCACGATCGCGATCACGATCACGACCATGACCATGAAACCAATACCCATTCAAGTCATGAATCTTGGCACATCGGTCACAGACACAACAAACCCAAGAAGGCATCAAAGGGAGGTCATAGCCACAACCATGCTGATATGGGTATGAACGCTATGATCCTTCACGTTATTGGGGACGCTCTTGGAAATGTTGGTGTAATTGTCTCTGCTCTGGTCATCTGGCTCACTAACTGGTCCGGAAAATACTACGCCGATCCAGCCGTCTCCCTCTTCATCACCATGATCATTCTCAAGTCCACGATTCCCCTGACCTCAGCTACCGCCAAGATTCTCCTCCAAGCTACCCCCGACCACATCGACGTGAAAGATATCAAGGAAGATATCCAAGAACTCCCTGGGGTAGTCAGTTGCCACCACGTCCACATTTGGCAACTAAGCGACACCCAGATCGTAGCCTCCATGCACGTCCAGGTCGAATTCTCCATCAGTGAAGCAGGTGGCGAGAAATACATGGACCTCGCCCGCGCAATCCGCGGCTGCCTGCACGCATACGGCATCCATAGCGCCACCATCCAGCCCGAATTCTGTCAGGACGAAACCCACTCCCATAACAACGAACGCCCTACCGGCGTCGGCCTAGACGGCATAGTCGGGCAAGCCCGCTGCGGTCTCGACGACGACGAGTGCTTATTAGAATGCGTGGATAACTGTGCTGGTAAGGGATGCTGCTCGCCAAAGGCAGTGGAGAGTCAACATGATCACTCAAGTCATGATGGCCACACTCATTAGATTTCCTGTTTGTAACTGTGGGGTTGTAAGTTGTGAATAGGGCATGGTGGGGCAGAATTCCGGTGCATAGAACAGAGCAAGTGTTGCTTTAGGTTGATACGGATTTTTGGGCGTTGGGAGTTATAATTTCTGGTGGGGGCTGAATAATGGCGAGGGAGCGAGAGGTGTATATTAGTGGTATGGTGTAGATAGTCATAACACATATTTACCTTCCGGAACTTTCGTCAAGCCATTTACGGGCGAGTGTAAAACCAAGGAAAAAGAGCTAGTGGTGCAGTAATACCACACCTCCACCCAAGCAAAGCAAAATTTCTCCTGAAATTTTCCTTGCACAGCACAGCACAGCACAACAAAACAACACCAAGTCCACTCCTTAGATCCCAGCGCTAGCATCTGGGTGGAGTTTTGACCGAATGATTCCTTCCATCCTCGCCCCTTTCTTTTCTTTTCTTTTCTCATCTCTCCTCTCCTCCCCTCTCCCCTCTCCCTTCTACCCCCCAGCCCCCTTCCCCCCTCCCCTTGATGCATACAATGTCGTGAACTACCACCTACCCACCTACCTGCCTACCTACCTACCTACCTATAAACGAGCCGAGAGATCCTCAGCGTGATCTCATGCTATGCTATGCTATGCTGTGCTGTGCTGTGCTGTGCTGTGTATAGGGAATATAGGACTAGCTGGGAGACTGGGAGACTGGGGGACTGGGTTTGGGGGGAGGTTTGTACAGTGCTGCACATGTGTGTGTGGGGTTGCAGACTCTGCTTGCTGGGCTTTGAGGAGGATTTGGGGGGGGGGGTTAAATTGGTGGTTGTTGGTTTGAATGCTGGGTTTGGGTTGTACTTCGGGGAGTGAAGTGATAAGCGTATGGTGAGTAAGGAATGAAGGTTGTGTGTGCATATAAATAAGAGGGATAATGTAAAGCCCGAGTTCTTAATGGTAGACCTCAGATGGCGGTGGGGTGGAGGATGTGATCATATGCAATGTTTCATTCTTCTGAATTCGATTTCTGGACAGCCTAACGCCTGTCAAATAAAAAAAGAGAGGAGATTATCCACGTCTTGATGTAAAACTACAACCCATTGCTCCGTTACTACCATAATGCCAACCCAAAATTCACCCATTCCCCGTCTACTTTCTCTTGCCTTGCTGCATCATCAAGATCTGAACCATCCGGATGAAGATATTTAAGAAATCCAACTCCAAGCTAATACTCTCATTGACGGCATCCTTACGGATCAAGCCTTGCTCAGCCATTCTTGCGTGCATGAGCACCTTTTGGACATCGTAGAGAGTGAATCCTCCGAAGACTGCCAATCCTCCGTACAGCCAGATGTTTTCTGTGAAAGCAAGGGTTCGGATAGCGGTAACGGGGAGGACTAAGGGTGCGAATCCAGAGACGGCGACGAGGGCTACACCTGCTAAAAGGGGTCCACCGAGGTAGAGGTATTTCTCTTGCTTAGCTGTAGCACCGATGAAGGAGATAGAGCCCATCATGGCCAAAGTGTAGAGACCAGCGCGGGCGATCAGAGCTGGAGGTGCCATAAAGAGGAGAGGAGCAAGGAGAGCGCCTTGGGTGGCGTTGAATGCGGACCAGAGACCGTACTTCTGAATATAGTTGTCTGGAGAGGTAGCGCGGGTTCCCATCATGGTTCCAATGCTCAAGCCCAATCCTCCGATCATAACGACCCATGGGTTGGTAGCCATCATTCTGTACATGAAGCCGCTTTGGAACATGGCTTTTGCGGAGAGTCCGATGATACCGATTCCCAAGCCAGTGTGCATGAAGGTATCGTTGAGGTAGGCTCGCTCAAATGGTGGCATGCCGCCATCTTCTCTTGTTTCTCTGTTAAAGACTTGAGTCCAGTCAGCTTCAGCACTTCAATATCAACATACGATGTAGCACATACTCATCTCCAAAGCAAGCCATGCACCACCAACCGCAGCTCCTCCGATTAACAGCCTCTGTGTTAAGTTGCCAGAAGGAGGAGCCGCAGCAGGCTGTTGAATATATGTTCTCGATTGTCTGAAAGCATTTCTCGCCTTCACCAGCGCCCCAGCCTGCGTCGCCGTCCGAGATGTGAAGAAGGTATTCGCAGCAGGTCTTGAGCTATGGAATGCTCTGACGGGCGCAGATCTGAAAACTGATTTCGAAGCTCCACCAAGGGCACCGGTGAGCTTGAATGGTTGTCGCATCGCGAAGGCCATATTGTAGGCGATATTGTCAATGGCGAATGGTTGCGGAGGAAGTGTTTGTTTTTATTTTTATGAGGGGAAGGCGACTGCGAGAGTGTCGTCAGGGCGGAGTTAAGGATTTTAGCTTGGCCGGCGCTGAAAAGGGAACCTTCAGGAAGGCTCCACTAGAGCTCCTGTGACTAAGCGGTCGTAGTCGGATCAAGCTTTTCTGACATTTGAGCTCTGACTGACTCAGTTGACCGAATCCTTCTACAGTACTGTAAGACTTTGCTGTTTGACAAGCACAAAGTTTTCATTTCCTTCGCTTCCAGCGGCCTCCTCCGTCCGGGTTGTCAATGTCACCCAGAAGCTCTTAATCAATGGCTTGATTCAACGTATACTTGCATTTTCTTTAATTCCACTCATGATTTCAGCAATTAAAAATAAGTGCTGAATGCATGTGGGCACGACATTCACTTTAATATATTCTTAAGTATGGTAGAACACTACGATTTTGCAATTACTGGGTTCATTACCAATGCTCCAATTTTCCCCGCATCTCACTTTTACGTCGACTCTCTTCACTGTCTTCTCAAGGTACCCAGGCGGCATTCGTACATCTCAGGTAGCACTTTCAAGTATCTGAGTGCCTCAAGTAAACATAAGCTTGTAAGCTGCGTAGGCAATCCACGCTGTGTAAATTGTTCTGTATGTTCAGAGGGTCGTCTATCTCAGGGCATTTGCACAAGTTTGGGTTCCCAACAGCTCGGAAGACCAAACGACCCAAGAAGCCCGTTCTCAATGGACTTGACTATTTTCCATTCCAATTCCCATGTTTTTATTTTGGACGAGGAGCCGTAATAACTGAGCGTGGTAAATATCTACCCGAAACTATTGAGAACTACCGAAACACTCACAACTTCGATCACGTAAAGCATAAACTAGAAAAGATTCCTACTATACAAGTCCATTATCCATCCACATTCCAAGAGGGAACGAAGGCGTCTTGCTCTTCCTCGCGAGTCATATTCCCAATTGGAAATTGGGAAGGTGACCACGTTCCATCGAATCCGTTTTTTAATCATAGCCTCTCTTTCTAAAATAAATCAAGGAGTCATTGTCGTAGATCAGACCTATCCCAGCTAGGAATCGATGACCAGAATCCCCAAACCATAAATAAGAGAAGAAAAGAGACCTATCACAGGTGATAGACGGGTTTTCCCCGAGTGGCTTAACATAATTCATGACTTATGCATGTTGCTGCTTCCAGCGTATTCATGGTTAACTTCACTTACGAGTTACGGGTTAGTGTTCGAGAAGATCTCCAAATTCCAATTACCTATTCGTCTTTAATTATATTTAAAACTGTGGAACACTTACTGGACGGAATATTCTTCATGAGGGTGGCCAGAGGTAGTATTGTTGAACGAATTGGCGTTCTTCGGTCACTAAATGACCTTTCTCACGCATCCCTGCGTCGACATTGAGGTAATTGAATCCAGGCTTAATCTCCACGATGGAGGAGATTTAGTAACTCAAAGATTTTCTAAGATTCGATGATCTGAACTCTGATAACTAAATTCAGAATCGTGCTTGGAAATCTGCTTATGTAGATACTAATGCAGTACGAAGTATTGGTGAGACTTCAACACTAAGCTGCTTGATAATGGCATTGATAGCTTGGCACACACACAGTTAAACACCTTCCTCTAAAGGGACCAAGGAGACTACCCAACTCGTACACATGGAACACAAGCCCCGTATCTGCCGTATCTGCCGTATCTGCTGTATTTGCATACTTGGAACACCACGGAGATAATTGCCAGGGTTTGTAGAGATTTTTCCAGCGCGGCTTGCCTATGAAGCCGTCCCTTGTGTTCCCTCGTTCAAAAACGTGCCTCGGGATTCGGTTGCTAATCTTAGAGGCTGAAGAACAGGTGGCTTCTCGGCTTCTATGCTTCTAGAAGGCAGATGGAAGAAGCCAATCTGACACCACAGCGAACCGAGAGACCCCAGAGACTCCTGGAATTGGAAATTTTGAAATTGGAAAATTCTGGGCTGCCAGAGCGGGTGCTGATGGGAGAAGCCGTAGAGTTTCCATACGTAAATGGAGGGGCAAGAGGATGACCGCCACCACAAAACAAAAGCGACTCCCTATTCCGAATCAACCTCAAGAGCACGATGAGTACTTGTCCGCTACTTATTCTTTTGCTGATGTCCCCTCCATGATTGGAAAAAGGAAACACCTCAGTCAGCAGTCCCATACGTCCACTGCACTATCGTCATAGCGCAGTGTCCCACAGTGGCAGATCCGCAGCTCGTCTCGCGACTCGCGAGCCACCAAGCACAAGCAACTACTGTAAACCACAACCGCAGCACCAGCCGCAAACCAATTGAGGGCTGATAGAGCGGATCATCTACTGCTAGAACGTCTCGAGCTCTCCCACCAGGGAGCGCTCCGTGCATCAATCCCCTTCACCGTGTCTGTTTCTGTGGGCAGCTTTCTGGCCTGTCCAGAGTCAGTTCGAAGGAGCTTGTATTTTCGCTTTTGCGCCGTGAACGGTGATACAGCGTTACCCCTCCAGTCTCGAAAATGTGAGTTGTTCTACCCCAATCCCACAAGACTCGACGTCGATCAAAGCAAGCTGGGACCCCGCAGGTTGAAAACATATCCAGCTAATACTGTTTCGCAGCCAACATAGGGCGCGATACCCTAGCAAGTTAGAAACAGCCCCGATAAAGACGCCATTCTTCGAAATATACTTTGCAAAGTCGATCTCAATCAAGAGAGGGGGTACTGCTTTTCGAATTCCCAATACTCTCGGGCCTATCACGTCCTGTCAGACGACCACGATATTGCCAGATTCAAACGCACTTGCAGACCTGGCCTTTCTTCAGGCAGGCCGAACGGCGAAACGGCCGATAGGCCGTGAGATATACTTATGAGAGTTGGTGGGAAGGATACATTGCGGCACATATAATCATTTCTTCAGTATGCGACGGAACAGAGGAGGGGCATCCCCCTTCAGAGGAAATGGAGCTCCCATCCCAGACTCCTTGTCCTTGATCAGGTCCTTTAACATCGAGACGAATCCTGCTCGACCGGTGCGACCCTCCCCTCTGACTGCGTCAGGGCTACCGGATATGCCACTTGATCTGGTTGATCGTATCCGGTCGTTTCCTCTATTCCTCTCTGCGCCAGACTCGTTCTTAGCGGCTATCGGGAAGCACTTGAGGCCGCAAGTTCATGTTGCACACGACCATATCTTGACTGAAGGAGATGAAGCAAAAGCAATGTACTGGCTTGTAAGAGGAGCTGTCGCTGTGACATCTCGAGATGGCGAAGCCACGTACGCAGAGTTGAGACCAGGAGCTTTCTTTGGAGAAATTGGTATCCTTATGGATGTGCCAAGAACTGCTACTATCATTGCAAGGACGAAATGCTTGCTAGTTGTGCTGAAAAAAGAAGACTTGAGAACGGAACTTCCAAATTTTCCAGAGATGGAACAGGCTATCATGGAAGAAGCGCAAGAGCGATTGACAATTCTGAACAAGAAAAGGAAAGAGAGCGGATTTGGCCCAAAGCTGGTATCAACTTCATTACCGTCGCGAGGTGGAAAAGCACGCGAAGCTGCGCCTGGTGAAGTTTCGACAGGAGATGTTGGGGTCATTGCGAAGGGTACTGTGATAAATACAAAGAAGCGAAAATCCCCTAGCCCTCAGACGATAGAAGATCCAGCGGCCGGTAGTGCTTTGGGAAGCGGGTTTGTGAATGTCAGAAAGACACTCAAGGACCTCCCGCTATTTTCGACTTTACCACAAGAAATCCTCCATTTCCTCGGACTGAGCGCACAACCAAAGACTTACCCACCATTTACAGATATCATCCTCCAAGGCTCACCTGGGAATGAAATTTACTTCATCGTTCGAGGTGAAGCAGAAGTTATTCACGAAAGCACGAATGGTTACGCGACTCGAACAAGAGGATCCTACATCCGGCCCCGGTTAAAGCAAGGTCAATACTTCGGTGAAGTTGCAAGCTTGGCATTGGCGCCCAGAAGAACAGCTACTGTTCGTTCTATCACCACGGTCGAGTGTTTGATGATCAGTGGGGAAATTCTCGAGGAGCTTTGGAGACGGTGTTCACCAGATATTCGGAAACAAGTTGAGGAAACAGCCAAGACGCGTATCAGCAAGGCAGAGGATCTGGACGTGACAATGACGGACGTCGAAGCGCCTTCTATTACCGAGTTGGAGATTGGGGAACGCATCACGACTCCTATCAGGGCTTCCTTACCCCAGGTTACTTTCACTCCGTCGAAGCCAGCAAGTCCTCATAAGCCGAGCCGCGCTGAAGATAATGAGGTCATGGAACCCCTAGATCCAGATCCTTTTTTGAGTGTCGATATGGATAATATGAGAGCGAGGTCAAGGAGAGGCTCATATGCTCCACCCACTCCAGACACACCTTCGGCAGAAGAAAATACGAACTCTGGACCGAAGACAAGATCAAGGACTCAAACGCCAACGCCGACTAAGCCCAGTCATACTCATTCTATCACGCCCCCAGATTCGAGCTTTCGTCCGAAGAGACCAAAAATAGTTCAGAGGAGACCAAGCCAATACAATCGGGGAATACTACCTGACGGAATCCTAACCATGATTTTTTCCTACCTAGACATTTATCAACTCATGCGCCTCCGCGCCGTCTCCCTCCAATGGTCCAAAATCCTCACCAACTCCCCCAAAATATGCCACACTCTCGACCTCTCCATTTACAACCGACACATTACCAACAAAGCTCTGATCGAGGTAATTTGCCCTTTCGTTGGAAAACGCGTCCGTTCAGTTGATATCAGCAACTGCTTCCACATAACCGACGAAGGCTTCTCCGCCCTCTCCGCACAATGCGGCGCCAACGTGCATAGCTGGAAAATGAAATCCGTCTGGGACATTACCGCTAACGCAGTCTTGGAAATGGCCAATGGTGCGAAAGAGCTTGAAGAAATCGACCTCTCTAACTGCCGCAAAGTTAGCGACAATTTACTTGCTCGAATCGTAGGATGGGTTGTGACGGAGCCGAATCCACAGCAACAGCAAGCTGCTGGAAGGTTCAAGCAGTCGCAACAGCAGAATCCGACTACGCCTCCTGTGGGTACTGTTGTTGGCTGTCCAAAACTCAAGAAGTTGACACTCAGTTACTGCAAACACGTCACTGACCGCTCCATGGCCCACTTAGCTGTCCATGCCCACGCCAGATTACAATCCATCGACCTAACGCGCTGTACCACTATCACAGACAGCGGCTTTCAGCACTGGAGCATCTACAAATTTGCGAGATTGGAGCGGTTGATTTTAGCGGATTGCACGTATTTGACGGATAACGCTATTGTGTATTTGACGAATGCCGCTAAAGGGTTGAGAGAGTTGGACTTGGTAAGTCTTGTCATTTATAATATACTATTTGGATCCATGAGCTAATAAGTACCAGTCATTCTGCTGCGCCCTCTCTGACACCGCAACCGAAGTCCTCTCCCTCGGCTGCCCGCACCTCCGCACCCTCCGCCTCTCCTTCTGCGGCTCCGCCGTCTCAGACTCCTCTCTCCGCTCCATCGGTCTCCACTTACTCGAACTAAAGGAACTCTCCGTTCGCGGTTGTGTCAGAGTGACTGGAGTGGGTGTTGAGGCGGTGGTGGAGGGATGCACAGTGCTTGAGGTGTTTGATGTCAGCCAGTGTAAGAATCTACAGAAGTGGCTAGATCAGGGAGGCGAGGATCGGAGCCGGAGGGTTTATGGACGGGGAAAGCTGCGGTTTGAGACGAAAAAGGGGAGTGGAAGGGAGGGTGGTCTCCGCTAGTCCCCTTTCCACTCCCCCTCCTCATATCATCTCATTTCATTCTCATTTCATCTCACCATCTGATTATTGGAAGATTGTTATTTACGAAGAAGGCAAGTGTATCTACAAACAGGACAAGATGGGAGGCAAGTTTCAGCGTCTTAGCAAGCATAAGAGGAGCATGGGAGCGGATTGATCTTGGGAGGTACAAGCACTTTCATGTATGTATGAGGGATGAGGTCAAGGTCATGACTGTATGAATGGGTGGCTAGCTATCTGTCTCATTTGTTGCATGATCGGCGTATCTGGGAATGAATCTGGGAGTCTTATGAACATGAGGACTTGAGTTAGGCGCTAGTTTAAACGAATTGATATACACTTGAGCGAGAGCTTTGCCGTTGACTCTCTGTCTCTGAAGATGTTCTTGACGGGATGAGAAGCGGTCAAGTGATGGATGAATGGTTCGGTGATACACCTTAAGGGGTGTGACAGCCTAGGACCTCGGGACTAAGTCGTGTGTATCGATCTTGAAAGCAAAGAGGTATTAATCTGGTGCTGGCTGCTGATTTGAAGTGGAGAATCTGCATTTGGAGATGGCTGGTGGAGGATCGAAGTGTGGCAGCTAGTCTTGTAGTCTCGCAGTCGACTTGGGAGACGGGCAGTGCATGACATTTTGGCAGAAGCGAGTATTTAGCTTGCAGGACATACTCAAAGCGCCTTGAGTGCCTAGGCCTAAGTTGACCGGTTACCAGTGAGGGAAAGACTTGGAGAACGGAGGACTGGGAGATCTGAAATGAAGTGTATTAGCCGAAGGGTACCTCATAAATCGCTCAAGCAATACTTCATTGGGCCTTGTCTTTTGGTGCCAAATAAAATTTTAATTACGAAATTGAAATATAAGACTGCCCGCCGCCCTCCCAAAGCACGAAATGGGTGGTCAGTCGTTAATGAGATTAGCGATATTGCATTATTAGAGACCCAGCCCCCCCAAAAATGCACAAATTGAACCCTCAGTCGTCAGTGAGGTCAACAACAAGCTTTCCATCACCCTTGCGGCGGCGAACCTTGTAAGCCTTGCTCTCGAGCTCCACGTCAGCCTCTCGCTTTTGACTGAAGCCGAAGTTTCCACGAAAGGCTTTGGGCTCTGGCTTAATATTCTCCTTCTTCTCAATCTCTTGGATCTCTCTCTATGAGTTGTTAGCAGTTATACGTCTAGAAGGATTTTTTTTGTCGAACTCTCAATCTAGAAAGTCTTGCGAGTCGGGCCTCACGGGTCCCCTCGCCGTTGCTTGCATCAACGCTCTGGGGTTCGTCTCCGGGCGAAGGGGATCGGGGGATGATGAGTTCGGATTGGAGATCAGCTGCAGACAAGTTAGCAAGCGTATCTTTTATGAACATGATAGAAGGTGGCCAGATGTAGATTGCTTCAAGCATTCAAGAATCTGTACGTATAGGGCGACACACCTCGAGAGCGATATTTGAATCGAAAGACGGCGATTGGATTGTCTTGCCCATCAATTTTAGTATCATGCCTGTGATTCCCAGTTTCCTTAGACTTGATAATCACCGCTTCCCCGAATCCGAGAAGAATAAGCAAATTTCCTTAGTTTAGAATTCAACTTAGCTTACCCAACAGCATTAGATAGTGCTTTACCCTTCAAAGCTTTCTCTGATACTTTTGATAGCGCCTGTGCTTCATCGCTCTGTCCCTTGGAGAACCCTCTTTTTGGTCTAGCAACACGCGTTGAAGTGACCCGATGAACAATAACCCAAATCTCGCCGACATCATGTAAAGCCTTAATATCTTGCTCAACTTGTTCGGAACTTTGATCATCAACTTACACTCATCAGCAAGGCTCAAGGATGAAATTCCGGGTGGCGCACCTTTTTCAAAAGCCTGGAACTTAAGGCTATAGCGTGCGGTCTCTGTGGGACTGATTCTGGCAAACCTGTTGTCGACGAAGGCCTTGAGGCGTCCATGTTGTTTGAATCGACTCTCTTTCATTACACGACTATCGATATGCATGCCGTCGATCTTAACAGCAAATCTAATGCCGATGTCGGGCGAGTCAAACTTGAATGGCCTTCCGACTTCAATACCAATCTGAAATGGAGAGCCGGCCTTGCATTCGATATATTTCTGGGAGCGGCATGAAGCTGAAATATGCGCAAATTTCTCGTCAGCCCAGTCATCTTGGTCTTCATACTCGGGCAATGGTACACGATCGGACGATTGGACGGTGACGCTAACACCAGGAATGTCCTCGGTGATAGCCATTTGGCTGTGGGACTTTTGGATGTTGAAGTTAGTAACGAAGTTGAGCACTTGAACACGGGACGGGATGGGGTAGTTGCGGTCAGACGCGCTAATGAGGCTTAGTCATCTACCTGAACTGAA
This sequence comes from Bryoglossum gracile, assembly GCA_037952635.1. Taxonomy (NCBI): domain Eukaryota; kingdom Fungi; phylum Ascomycota; class Leotiomycetes; order Helotiales; family Bryoglossaceae; genus Bryoglossum; species Bryoglossum gracile. The sequence continues at coordinate 15,674 of JAPZPB010000106.1, read as the reverse complement.
ACGAAAAGAGGCATCTCCTATGGAGATGGGCTGGGTTGCAAAGTTGGTCTTTGAAGAAGTTAAGACAGAAGGATCTATCTATGGTATGTTTGAAGTCACCGAAGATCCAAAGGGATTCGATGTTTCAGCACAGCAACCAATCCACTCGGCTGCCAATAAGCGACATGTGGTAATTGAGGTTGCATTTATCTGTGAGTTTATGCAACGTTCGATATTGAAGAGATTGGCATTGAAATTCAAAGGTTCACAACGCAGTGACATCATCCGTGGTATATTATGCCATAGGATAAACCTTCCTGACTGGCCCCATAACTAACGCCACAGCAAAGCCCAATAACCCGCAAATGTAGTCCCAAGTGCTATACTTCTCTGTGAAATGTCGCGAGTGTGTCCTCAATCATCAGTCAGATCAACGACGAGTTTCCCATCTCCTCTACGCCGAGTCTTCCAAACTCTTCCGCTGCTCGGAACTTCGGAATCGAGGGGTCTCTTCAAGCCTGGCTCCGGCTTGACCTTTCCATTTTTCTTACCTTCGAGTTCCGCAATCTCTCTCTAGAAACATGTCAGTAGTCTATTGCACATTTTCGAGACGCATAGTTTTACTAACCTAGCTTCATCGGACTCTTCAGTATTGCCATTTTGGGACCGAAGAGGGGACGGCAGCGAGATTTCTGGGGAAGGGGACTGGGGGATAATGAGTTTAGATTGCAAAGCTTCCCGAGAGCGGTATTTGAAGAGGAAGACAGCAATCGGGTTTGCGGGGCCATCGATCTCTTTTAAGACCTTAGACGGCGGTTGAGCAACTATCTGCTGCTGGCCAAACCTGACTCCGTGTGACAACGCCTTTCCTTTTAATGATTTCTCAGCAACCTCTGACGGTGTGTCTTTTTGAAGGTATAAACTAGACTTGACTTGGAGCTCGTCAAGTTCTCGGGTTCGGAAAAGAGCGACCATAATTTCACCAACACCATCGAGGGATTTGGCATCTTCCTTTACGCGAAGTCACATCTGCATCATCGACTAGCCAGGATAAATGTTAGAATAAAAATTGGTTTAAAAGACACAAGAAACCGACATTTAGTGATGCCGCTGAACTTAAGCTCTCTATGGGTTACTTGTGCAGGGTTGATCCTGTCGACTCGGGACTTTTGCTGAACAGAATAGAGATTGGTTAAACGGAAGGATGTCTGGTTACAGGTATTTTGGCAGATGGCATGGCCGTCGACTTCGGACCGAAAGGTAACGCTCTGGGCATCGAATTTGAAAGGGCTGGTAAGTTCGACCTGAATCCCGAACGTGGCATCGGTCGCGCACTCAATATATCTGGCTATCCGCGATAGATTTGAGATGTGGGAGTATTTTCTGTCAGACCAGTCTTCGTTGTCGTCGTATTCGGTCAATGTTCTGTTGTTCGACCTGATGGTTATCTGGACACTAGGTATAACATCAGCAATAGCCATCATAAAAGGTTGTGCAGTTATGCGGTTGCCTGCAGGGTTGTCGATTCGAGGTGTCTGTCAATTGAATTTGGAGGTTGTCGATGATTTGGTCTACGCGCGACAACCACGAAGCCACGTGAGGTGGAAGTGGAAGCTGCAAAGCGAGCTAAATATAAATACAGTATAATAGAGACCCGGTTATACATTCCTTGTCCGGAACATTATCGGTAGTCTGTACAAGGCCGCAGGGCTGTGGAAATACTGTAATTACCCGGTAATGCCGAAGCTTGGACCGGGGACTTGTATGAGTACCAGAAGCAACAAGTTTCCTCGAGAGCCTCCCACGTCTTCCTTTCACGCCAACCCCGCCACCCGCTCCGAGACTGCAGCGATGGATCCCGGAAGAAGAGCGATGATAGATGGCCGAGGATCGCCTGCTAGAGATATCACAGCACCTCGCCGTGATCAAAACTCCCGTGTATCGAAGCCCAGTCGTCAAACAGGCTCCGGCAGTAGAACCCCGGATTTCAGAGCACCGCACAATACCAACACACTCGAAGATGAGCAGACAAGAATATGGGTTTCGCAAGAGGATAGTTTTGTTCTCAAGCAAGCAAAGAAGAAGGCAGATATTCGTGTCCGGGAGGGAAGAGCAAAACCTATCGACTGGCTTGCGGTCATCCTACGAGTCATAGATCCGGATAGAGATCTCCTCGACGATGATGAAGAGGAAGTTCAGCATGAGATTGTTGATCCGGAGGGGGTTTTTGAGGGGCTCGATGATGCGCAACTGGGAGAACTGGATAATGATATTGGATCCTACCTGGCTTTAGAGACGAGCAAGAAGAATAAGGATTACTGGAAGACCATGCAGATTATTTGCAACGACCGTCGTCAAAAGTTGAAACCTCTCGGACCTGAAGGACGCGCAGTGAGTTCTGTTGCGGCAGATGTTGACAAGTTGCTGGGCCCGAAGACGTATGAGCAATTAGAGACGTTGGAGAAGCAAATCAGAACGAAGTTACGATCAAATGAAAATATTGATGTGGATTACTGGGAGCAACTCTTGTGCAGTTTGCTCATCTGGAAGGCGAAGGCGAAGCTCAAGAAAGTCTACCAATCTGTCATTGAAAGCCGTTTGGAGACTTTGCGCATGGAACAGAAAGTCGATGCAGACAATGTCCGCTCGAAGCTGCAGGAGGCGCTGGGAGGTCCTGTTAAAGTTTTGGGAGAGGATGTTGATATGCAGACTGATGGCGCGGATGTCTCACAAGTCGCCCGACGACAACCCTCTTTCCCTTACTCACAACAATATGACCCGGAGCCTCTTCTGAAATTACACTCGGAAGATAAATCAAATGAGGTTATAGACGAGTCGGTATTTCTTGAGAAGATTGCTGCTGAACGGCGCAAAGTCTTAAAGCTTGGTTATGTCCCTCTCCGACAACCAGCCGCCGAAAAGGGCGTGAGCTCAAGCAGTAAGGCTAGTAGCTACACAGCAAGCATGGCTCCTCCAGGTACCCAGAGGTTCTCCGCAGCTGCGAACGAAGACTTCTCCCAGGCAACCACAGCTCTCTATGAGAGAGAGGTTGCCCGAGGGATTGATGAGGATGAGGAGATTTTTACTGGAGAAGAGGCTGTCACAACTACTTCGACGGCACAATGGTCAGACAAATACAGACCAAGAAAACCTCGATACTTCAACCGTGTACAGATGGGATATGAATGGAATAAGTACAATCAAACTCACTACGACCATGACAACCCACCACCAAAGGTTGTTCAAGGATATAAGTTCAATATCTTCTACCCAGATCTGATCGATAAAGCCAAGGCGCCAACCTTCAAGATTATTCGAGAGCATGGCCGGAAGCGTGGAGAATCTTTCGCCCCGGCTGGAGAGGAGGATACATGCTTGATTCGTTTTATTGCAGGAGCTCCATATGAGGATATTGCTTTTCGAATTGTTGACAAAGAATGGGATTATAGTGCTAAAAGGGACCGTGGCTTCCGCAGCAGTTTTGACAAGGTAAGCATCCCATTGCCGCGATATTTAGGAGCTTCAATATTAGATACTGTGTATGATTTCAACTGGGAGGGAAAGATGTGGCGGACTCTTCCGCTTATTCTTTGCCGCGAGAGCCTCTTCGCCCGCGCGCCAGGTTTTCTTTCAATCCTAGATCCCTGAAGCTAATTCTCACACACAGGGTATTTTACAACTGCATTTTCAGTATAAGAAGGTTTGTTACATCCCTAGTATTTTGTGGTAATTGCTAACTCTTACCTAGATCTACTACCGAAAGTGATTCCTAAGGCCGAACTTGCATAGAAGACTTGAAACTTCGAAATGGGAAGTATCCTTAGGGATCAAGTCATAGCTTTCTTACTGAAATGAAGTCCTAGATCATGGCACGTGTCCAGAGTTCCACAACCAACTTGTACCAGACCGTTTTATTCAACGGGGATCTTAGACAGTCTCGCCAATGAGCCAGAAATACAGCATTCGATCCCGTGCATGTGTGGAAAGATGGACGGAGAGAGCAGTATCGCAAGATGGATTCGCCCACTTTGCATTTGTCTAACCTGCCACAATAATTTGAATGGCTAATGCTACGCACCATTGATGCAAGCAAAACTGCCGCAGCATATCTCCCCGGAGTGACTCTAGGGTAGCTACTTACGCTTCGTCTTTCAATTTCTTGGTCGAATTCTGATCCTGGCATGCTGCCGGCATTTGTGATCACGCTGCAGCCAATCATGTCACAAAATAATTTTGCCTAGTTGTGTCTAGACGTGCACCACGAGACAAGGTCTTAACTCTCTAGCGCTCTCCAACTGATTTCAAGTATAAAATCAAATATTTTCTGCTGCCACCTGGACTAAGCCTAGTCGAGGTTGATTGTGACACCCTAGCAAGCTTCGCCTCCCATAATTGTCACCCTCTCCTGACATTTTCCAGCCTGGCGTTAAATGCAGCTTACCGCTCATTGTGGACCCCCGATTTGCAAGACGTGTGCACAAGTGTGCCTCTTCCTTGTGGTACTTGCCAGCCCGATAACAAGCCACTACAGCGATTGCTTCTAGAGCCTCCGGAAGTCTAAACGTGTTTTTTTCAATCTTTACCTCATGCTTCTTTCCGACTTTTTACAAACGAGGCGTGCATCACACATAGAAGCTTGTACCCATGCGCTGGCAACGCCCTCCTGCATTGCCTGTCATCATGGACTTGTTCGGCTAAGGGCCTACCTTTGGTATACTCTCTTGAATATCTACATCCGATGTCCTTTGCTATCCTCTTTCCTTGAATTCTCCGACTCGACTGCTGCTCTAACTTGTCATACAATAACAGCAATCCAAGTGAAAGCACCACTTCATCCTCTAAGCACAATACATACAGGCGACGAGGTCTGTTTCCAGGAGTTTCCACTATGAATTCAGGGCAGTATCACCGTCGAGATCAGATTCCCGGTATGCCCATGAACTTTCAATATGACGGAGGCCACGACCCCTCAACGCAATCAAATCTTCCAAATTTCTCTTATGATGGTCTTCCCCGAACACAACAATCAACTCAAAGCTTCATGACATCTCCCTCTTCGGCCGGAAATATACTCTCAAGCCCCTATAACATCGTCAACCCAATGGATATGTCCCAATCTTCGATGGTGTGGCCCGAGCAAAACCAGATAGCCGCATATGACGATCAGAGCACCCAAGACTATTCATATGGTTACTCACCAGGCATGACCAGCAACGATCATGACGGTACCTACCTACGCGGCATGAACTTCGGCGGAATACCTCGCTGGATACCCAACGACATGAGAGCTCTCAACCAACCAAGCTTGGCCGCCGATAGCTACGAGCCTTGTGCCTACATGGTAGAAAACCACCAACCCGAGATGCTAATGGCTACCATTAACAGATCGCCAATGCCATGTAGTACTCTGGAAAGCTCGCGTGATTCCGAGAGACTAAGCATCAGTCCTAAGATAGAGAACGACGACGTTGGACTTCAGACATCGATATGGGGGGATAAGCGAACAGTGATGAGAATGCAATCAATCGAAACCTCCGAAGACGGGCATAGCTCCCGCGAGATGACAGCTGTTGATGCAGACGATCAAGGCAATGATGAGCCCTACGCTAAGCTCATCTATCGAGCTCTCATGAGTGCACCAAATCACTCTATGGTATTGCAAGAGATTTATCAATGGTTTCGAGCGAACACTGTCAAAGGTAGCGCCGACACTAAAGGCTGGATGAACAGCATTCGCCACAACCTCTCTATGAATGCTGTGAAGATCCCCGCTCTCCTCTTCACCGCAACATATCACTGACTCTATTGTAGGCCTTCAAGAAAACAGAGCGCAAGATCTCTGGCGGCGAGAACAAGAAGTCTACGGAGTGGGTCTTAGAAGATTTTGCTATCAAGGATGGCGTTCAATCAACGACTCGCTATCGCAAAGGCACTGGGGCAAAGAAGTACTCCAAGACAGACAATCCCCAACATTCGCGCCAGGTTGCTGGTAGGAAAGGAGGTAAATCCGCTGCATACAATACCAACAAGAACAAGCGTCCAAGGGAAGACAGTGTTGACACTCGTCGTCCAGGTCCTCAGCTTGAACGTTCGCACCACAGCATGCAATTCCAACGTTCCCCCGGAATGCAAATGACACCACGAATCCGCTCGCCGGTTACCCCGCCTGACGCCGATAATGGGATACTGAGGAGATCTAGTCCGTACTTCTTTCCCAAGAGCGAGGCTTTTGACATGCCGTATGAGGGCCAGTGTGGATTGGAGGATGTGCAGGGGGTGTACATTGATGATGGACCTCTGTTTACCTATCAGGAAGAAGATGGCAGGTTCCAGGACCAAGGCACGCCGGCACACCGCTTCTGACAACTCTCTCTTGATAGAGGTCCGGGAACTGTGATAGGGGTCTAGTGTACAGTGGGGGCATCAGGACTAGCGCATCGTTGTTTGAGGCATAGAGGCGATGCAATATTTTTTTTCTTTTTCCGAATTCTGTTCTATTGATAGGGCTGTTGAGTTGCGGTGTTTTCTTACCATGGGCACAATGCAGTGTGAGGATCGTGGGGCTTGAGATGTAGTTGTATTGGTGCTAAGAGTAATGAAACCTCGTTGGAATTGTGTACTTGCCCCTCTGGGCGGAGCGTCTTCTGCGTCAGATGGAGGTTTAGGCTCGGCTATCTCCTAGGGTAGGGAGATGCGGGCGTGGGATCTTAATCTAGCAATACGGTAGGAGGGACGTGTTTGATGGGCATTGGCAGCTCCAGCTGAAGATGAAATAAGGTGTCATAAAATCAGATTATAGAATTCGACAGGTCGTTCTTGTTTAAGTCAAGGAGTTGCATACGGCAGGAGGGTGATTAATGTATTAGTGAATTTGAAAATTGGGGTCCCGGAAGGCTTCTGCCGCAGAAGCAGGTCGGTATGAAAGCAGTTGAGCATACCTTGTACGGAAAGATAGACCTCACTTCACTTGCTCCAGTTATTAGGAACCGAAGTCAGCTTGCAAAGCATGCTTCTCTATTCATGACACCTCTGTTCAAGGGACAATCATCCCGTGGCCCGGCTCTAATGGGATGTCGTTGAGATAGAGGAACAGGCCATTATGACGCGGCAAGTGGCATAATGGCTCCTTTTCAGCCCCTATACTCATGTGTAATTTGTACTATACTGAGCGCACGAGGGCTCTGACAGTTTTGGTCTGTGGATATGGATATAATTCTTGTGAAAAGGCGTGCAAAGGTGCGCCTGATTCATTTAGCAAGCTGGCCGAGTTTGAGGTTTATTTCTATCTGCGGGCTTGACGGCGTGGCCAGTCACCAGTAGCACCATCCACGAGACTTGCCGCATATACTCAAGCCACGCAATGTAAATTCCGATGTACCCCCGCAGGAAAGACCCTTGCTCTATGAATCTTTAATTGACACAAGAGGTGAGATTGTAGATTCTGTCAAGTCGTGACTCGTGGGTGAGGCTATTCCCAGAACATGAGGGAATTTGATTTGGAGCCTCGCAAGTTTCGCTAGAACAAGACGCAACCGAGTTGATCTGTGCTGTAGGAACCTGGGTCTTAAATCGGATATGAAAAGTTGCAATGGCGGGCGCAGGAAGAATTCATTCTTGTATTCTGCATGAACTGGCTTGAGTTCCAACTTGCTAGTGGACCAGAGCAGTTCTTCGCACCACGAGAGATTGGAACGAAGATCCTGGCTCCGATCTCAAGAGATCCTTGGGTTGCAGTGTCGATCGTCTGTGCTACAATCATCGCCGGGTTTTTCTAGATTTGGTGACTATTAGAGGTTACTTAGTTAGGTGCTGTGTGACCTCCAAAGAACAACGGCCAGCACTTAGACCTTCGCCGTTACAGTACCTCCACCATCCTTTGTGCCGGTACGTATTGTGAGATCTGCAGAACGTGGTCCCCTAAAATATCAGATGATCGGTCTGTAGTTAATGCCGGGGACCCAAGTAGCTTCGGAGTCATACAGTATTTGGGGGTACAGTACTTGCGATTGGACGTTACACACTATATCCACCGTTTCTAATTTCTGCATCTGGTAAAATGCTTTGAACTTCATACCTGCCTTGGACTTGGCGTCTCAAATTCTCGGCACCGCCATCTCAGAAGCTAATCGTGACTTCGAACTCACACCGATGCCAATAGCATCCCCCAGAGCCCGAAGAAAGTCTTGAGATCGTGACTTCGAACTCACACCGATGCCGATAGCATCCCCCAGAGCCCGAAGAAAGTCTTGAGATCGTGACATCATCGGCCCATACTCAAGGTTTTCACACTCCCGTGAAGATGGATGGCGTGGAGAGAACCCCGGATGCGGCCTGGGGCGTTCGTCACTGGAAGCCGAGTGGTCCTTGAATCCTTTGTAGTCTTGTTGTATCCCTGTTACGGCCTGGGCCGGTCCGCTAGTTGGCGGCGTGTTTTTGTTTTTTCTCAGCCATGTGTCCGGCAACTTCTCGGACTTCCCACCTTGTTTCTTGCCCGCATCGTGCAGAAGTGGAAGGAAATGAGTGGGTATACTTGATATGAGATCAGATAAATCACAAAAACAAGTACAATTAGAGGTGGGCTGGCTGGTATCCGACCTCCGCGGGATCTTAAAGTCGGAGAGCTTCCCTTCCTGCAGCATCTTCTGCAAATGGAATCAGCGGGAGGTGAGGGTGCATGCGGCCGTCACACGAAACAAGGCAGCATGAGCTTCAGATCTGAAAGCGCTTGAAGAACCTCGAGAATGTGTATGGCGCTTATTGTAAATCGGTCATGCATCTTCTTCACGCTCCGTAAATTCGGTCAGGATGGAAAATCGGACGGAATTCAGGAGGTGAGGTTTCTCGGCTCCGTTAAGCGAGCCCCCTTTTCGGAGAGGAGGTGAACAGAAACTTCAACTTGCGGAAGACAATTCAAGCGACCGACATCCAAACACCTTTTAGCCCAGAGAGAAATCTCACACTGCCTTTCCCTCCACACATCAAATCAAAATGAAAACATGCTTATCACATGATGCGGCCGATTAAGCCATGTCGGAAGCCTTCTTCCAGGGTCCAGTTCTCCGTTTTCGCACCATTTCGCAGCTTCGAATTTTTCCGGATTGATATCCACAAATGAGAGGAGGAATGGTGCAAGTTTTTATTAAGCCATTTCCACATACTCTCTTTCAATAATTACTCATTCCTTTCTCAGCTGCTCTCCGCACCAACAAGTTCGAGAGTCGGCTTGGCCTAGAGTCGGGTCGGTCGGATGAGGTGGTTGGTTGAGTTCCACCAATGGCTGCTTCACCACGAGGGGATCTCCCAGCAACTTCGGTCCAGTTCCTGGTTGACTTGTCAGCGATTGAATAGAACGAGACCGAAAATTTCTCCAAATGAAGCTTCCCATGCGGGATTCCTTTCTTTCATCCCAGAACCTGGGAAGGTTGCGCATCCCCCCAGTCCTTGAGCCAAAAAAAACCCCTGCGCTCTTCGTTGCGTTTCCAGGGCTCCATGATTATCCGGGAAAATATCCATATCTTCCCCAGGGCCAAAGCAAGTGCACAGCTGTACAGAGGTACTGTGCATAGCTTAAGTTCAGTTTTCATGCGTGTTAGCGGTAGATCTTGCTTATTAACTGTGGGGCGACGTCGAATCTACAAGTATGTACAGTACAGTACCTCCTCCGTAAACGCACCACTGCAGGACAGCCGGAACTACCGCTACTCCTCGAGTTAATCAAAAAGTCATAGATAAAGTCATCATGGCGCCCAGCTCTTGGCTCTGTAACTTTGCTCTTACTCAATCATTGAAAGGTCCAATTGAAGCTTTCTCGCGCGCCCAAGACGATCTTCAGCCTTCGAAATGAGATTCCAGGTCAGCACTCTCTTGGCCATTGCGTCGGCAACAGGTTCAATTGCTATGCCAGGTTGGGGAGCTGTGCAAGAATGGGCTCATAGTCCTCAAGGAAAGCAAGCTCCTGAGCATACTTCTCCTAGGCGATCCATTTCATGCCACCCGAAAAGCCCTCACGTCCCACCTCCATCCCCCCCTCCTCGAACCAAGGTGTGCTTCGTGAAAAGTCACAACGACAGTGTCACTGACGACTCGGCCTACATTCTTGAAGCCTTCCACTCTTGCAACAATGGTGGCCATGTTGTTTTCAAAGAGGGAATCAAGTACACCATCGGCACGGCTCTTGATCTGACCTTTTTGGAGCACATTGACATTGGTAAGACCGTGCGAGCAAAGATTGGGAGTCAGAAAGACTAACATCTGCCAGATATCCAGTCATACGTTCAATTCACCAATGACACCACTTACTGGCAGGCGAACTCCTTCAAATTCATCTACCAGAATGTAACATCTTTCTTCAAGCTCGGGGGCAACGATGTAAACATTTATGGAGGCGGAACCCTGGATGGCAACGGTCAAGTTTGGTATGATCTGTACGCAGCCAACATCTACACCCTTCGACCAGTCTTGATTGGTATCGATGGACTTCACAACTCGATCATCAGTGACTTGGTCCTGAGATACTCCCCGCAGTATTACCACTTCGTCGCCAACGCAACCAATGTTATTTTCGATAATATCAATATTGGGGGGGCAAGCAAGAGCAACAGGGTTGCCAAGAACACCGATGGCTGGGACACTTACCGAAGCTCGGATATCGTGATCCAGAACTCCGTCATTAACAACGGAGATGGTTAGTATTTCCTTCGGCGGACCTGCAGAGCTTTTATTAACTCGAGTCAAGATTGTGTATCCTTCAAGCCAAACAGCACAAACATCCTCGTCCAGAACATGTGGTGTAACGGATCCCATGGCATCAGTGTTGGCTCTCTGGGGCAATATGTTGGAGAATATGACATAGTTGAGAACATCTATGTCTTTAATACTTCCATGCACAACACATCCGATGGAGCCCGTATCAAGGTCTGGCCCAACACGCCCAGTGCTCTTTCTGGCGATCTGCAAGGTGGCGGTGGCTCAGGAAGAGTTAGCAACATTACCTACGATTCCATGATCATCGACGTCGTCGATTATGCCATTGAAGTCGATCAATGCTACGGCCAATCCAACCTCACTCTCTGCCTCGAATATCCGTCTCCTCTCACAATTACTGACGTGGTCTTCAAGAATTTCAAGGGAACGACTAGCAAGAAATACCAGCCCCAAATTGCGGCATTCGCTTGTTCGAGTGCATCTGTGTGCAACAACATTGTGGCTGCTGACATCAATGTTGTGAGTCCTAATGGAACGGATTTGGCATACTGCCAAAACGTGAATGAGACGGCCTTGGATGTTACTTGCACCACCGTTTGGAAGGGGTTTAATTAGTTAACTTCTGAGATTTAACGAGGAAATGAAAAGATGATTTCTGGACGAAGTACACTACAACAATAGTGAAATTGTGAAACCGTGAGACATATGAAGTCATAGCTCCTACAGTAAAAACAAGGCATGAGAGCTGCGGAAATCCCTTAGAACTTAGAGACATAATCCAGCGTAATAAGTGAAGTGTAATCATTGGTGTTGGGTCAAGTAGAGGTTGAACAGAACGAAGCATTTCTCATCCGCTTCAAATGGCCGAAATGGCAACCCGAGGTGATCGGCCGCCGATTCCGAGGGGTGGAGCGAACACCGAGCTTCACACTTCTGATCTATTTCCAACCTCATAAACGTATGCGCCCACCAACCATGCCTCCTTGAAGGACAAAGAACCGTCTGCCAAGATGAATACAAAGGGCAAGATTATGAGAAAGCTGCTGGGGCAGCCCACCACAACTGTCAACGAGAGTATTGATCCCCCCAACATCGAATCACCAATAATTCGGCCAAGCGCATCACAGAATGCGATATACTCCGCTGGCGCACCGATCTCATGCCTGGACAAGTCCTCAGATGGACAGCGGGCAGTTATCGCTGGATCGAAAGTCTTCAAGATCTTAAAGATTGAAGGATCAACTACTACTGAGGTTATAAACCTCCGTTCCGTCATCTCCTCGTATGCGACTGTACACGAGTTGTCTGCGGCCAGCTCAGAGCAACTGAATATCCGAGCCGTCTCGTGGTCTCATAGCCAATTCGAAAATACGATTGCGACTGCTTCTAGCAATGGTAGAATCACAGTGTACGATATCAACAGAGCTGGTGAAGGGTTCGAGACTGGGCGCATACAAGAGCACTCGCGGCAGGTCCACAAGCTAGCTTTCAACCCATTTAAGGGCAATTGGTTGCTGTCGGCTAGTCAGGATGGCACAGTAAAGAGTTTCGACATCAGGACTCCCATGGCAGGCCGGAATGGACCTACTTTCCGTACATGGCAGAATTTCAAGTGCAACGCGGAAGCTGTACGGGATGTGAAATGGTCACCCACGGATGGTATGGAGTTTGCTTGCTGTACAGATACTGGCCAGGTCCAGAAATGGGATATACGGAAGCCTAGCACGCCAATTCTGAAGATCACTGCTCACAAGAAGCCATGTTTCTCGATTTCATGGCACCCGGATGGAGAACATCTTGTTAGTGGTGGTCTTGATTCAGTTTGTTATGTCTGGGATATGTCCAAGAAAGCAGACAGGCATCAAAAACCAGGATACACATTTACTACACCAAGCCCAGTATCAAGAGTCACCTGGCGGCCTGCCTGTTGGTCTGCTACAGCCCAGGGTAAAAGAGCAGCTCAAATTACCGTTGCTTATGACGACTCAAACATTGCTAAGACTCAAACCTCTACTGTTCATATTTGGGATCTTGCAAGGCCAGCCATGCCATTTAAAGCTATTGAACAGTGGGATAGTGCGCCCACGGGAATGTTGTGGAACTCTCGGGACCTTCTCTGGACCGTCGACAAAGAGGGCCAATTCATACAAACCGACGTTGCCTTTGTCCCGAAATTAATTGATTCAAGAAGTTTGTCAACTTTCTCTTTCTCGCCAGAGGGAGATATTCTAATGTGTCTTGAGCAGCGCCCAGCTTCAAGGCGCTCTCGGCCTTCTATAGCTTCACCAGAAGTTTCTCCTGCTTTTGCACAAGACGATATCCCGATTCCACGTTCACGGAGCGGCAGTCAAACGGGCTCAGAGGAAGACGTGGTGGGAAGCTTTCTCGGTCCAAGACAGCGAAAGGGTCATCGGAGGAGAAACAGTGGCCGCTCAGGCCAGTCACTTAGTACCACCCCACCAAGTAGCACTGGTATGACAGACACCAAAGTCATGTCACTGGATGATGCGGTAAAGGTCACTGGATCCTACAAGCCACAACAAGTGATGGCCATCGGGCACTCGCCTTCCTCGGCTAAGCGCTCTGTTTATCAGTACTTGAGCAATCGATATCTTCTCCGAATGTGTAGATTGTCTGAGGCTCAACCTGCTGATGTCCGAATGAGCAGTACCATGGAAGCTTTTGCAAGAGGAGCTGAGAACCTTGCATATTTCCGGCTTGCACAGACATGGAGGCTGTTAGCATTTACTATGAATCTGCTTCTTACGAGGCGTGCTGAATATCATCGAGAGTCTCGATTGACCGTTCAAAAGGCTCCGTTGAAGGTGGACGAGGAGAATCATATGCAGGAAAGTATTATCTTAGACATCTTAGACTCCAAAGCCCCTACTGAGCGAGGCGATCAAACACCTAGGAAGCCTCATCGTCCCCAAACTCCAGCTGATGGAACTATTCGACGGACGGGTGCGAGGTCAATGATTGCTGAGGATATTGAGAGCACATCAAATGTTGCAACGCCCCTCGTACGTCCCATGAGAGATGCTATTGTTCATGAGACGAGAGAGGCTATGCATACTCCGATGATAGCTGAAGATTTCAAACTTCCAGAGTCGGCACACCCAAATCATTCCAACACTGCCATCCCGATTCCTGTGCCAGCAGGATCTAGACATGAATTGGGCCAGTTGGATTCGAGTATTGAGGGTTATGACTTCTACGGGATGGATTCTTTGCCTCCCGCTCTTGACTTTGTGGCTCCGCCTCGGAAGCAACCGCTTCGACTTGATTACAAGGAGCGTATTTCAAGTCAACCAGTCAGAATTGAGCCCAAGCGGCATGACTCGGGGGAGAGTTTTCAGATGTTTTCGACTTCGGGAGATTCTCACTCAAGCAAATTCTTACAGTCGGAGAGCGATGCGCACAGTACAGGGTTTGAGGATGGACGAGCTTTGCGGGATAAAGTTTCAAGTTGCGAGAACAGCTTTTCCTCGAACGGTAAGCATCGTGCAAGTATAGATTCAGATGCCCCCACACGGTCCGACAGCTCCTTAGGGCACCACACTCAAAGCTCTGGCGAGGTACCTCGTGGTCTTCCAGGAGGGAAGCTCCACCCATCCTCACCTCCGATCTTTAAGATCCAGGAGGCCTCTAGCCCCACGAACGTGTTTGACAAGTACATTCCCAGAGCCACCATCTCTGAGGAACCACTAAGTCCCACTTCCCTCGAATACCAATCCCAAGACCCCTCCATAATTCCCAGCGATTACCTACCCTGGCCCGAAGACCCCTCATTCCTAATCCCCGCACTTGATCCCATCATACTCGTACAACGTACCATCAGTTTCGAAACCCAATCCAGCGCTTTGAACGCCGCAGCTATCATTCTCCTCCTGGGGCCTCTCCTCCCACCTTCCGCTATCGACGAACTGCAAGCCAACGCTATCATGCGTCAATTCCACCACCGCCTCACTTCCATGCAGTTATTCGCTGAAGCGGCCATGCTGCGTAACCTCTGCGTACCCACGTACCCCGCCGTATTTGGACGAGCACAGGAGAATTTGACCACTGCATTCTATTGCACCGATTGTCAAAAACCCCTCGATAACGACCCTTTGATCAAGGGCTCTGTGTGGAAGTGCCCCCGCTGTCAAGAAAACATCGTTGAGTGTGCTGTGTGCCTTGGCCGCGACCTCCCATCTCCTGATCCCGCGTCAGATCTCTCCTCTCTCCCATCATTTTCTACGCCTGTATCTATATCTTTGAGTTATAATCTTGACAGTGGTAAAGTCGAGACGAGAAAAGACATTCAATCCTCGCTCTGGTTCCAATGTCCCGGCTGCAATCACGGCGGCCATACCGCTTGTATGCGGGCCTGGCACTCTGGTCCTGAATTCCACGAAGGAGACGGTGCTGATAGTTCGGGTGGCTGTTGTCCGCTTGAAGGCTGTCTACACCCTTGTCTACCAGGTCAGTGGCGTGAACGCAGAGACCGTGAGAAGAGTGCTGTGAGGTCAAAAGAGTTAGAGAATGCAGTGAGGGAAAATTCCCGAGGAGGAGGGAGAGGTATTGGAGTCGGCAGGGGAGTGGGCATCGGTATGGGAGTCAGAAGAGACAACAGAGAGGTCACTCAAAGTAAAGCTGTTGAGGGAGTGAGAGTTGCGTTAGTAGGAGGCGTGAACCCGCATGGAGGAGTGGCTAGTGGCACTGGCTTGGGCTTGGAGCGGAAGAAGAGCGTTAAGCTGGTTGCGCCTGGGGAGGAGGGTCAATGATGTTGCGCCATGTAAGTGTCTTGTATTGATTTAATATCTCTGGATTGGGTACGGCGTTGGGGTAATGATTGATGATACCCTCGGTGGTTTGACCACCTTTGCACAGCAGCCGGTGTTTGAATATGAGTACCTAATTTACAACTGTGATGGCAAATAACACTGATGAGATCTCATTGAAATGGGGGGGGGGGGGGGGGGGGGGGGGGCGGGGGGGGGGGGGGG
>JAPZPB010000105.1:56733-97389 GCA_037952635.1 Bryoglossum gracile | reverse complement strand
TACTAAAGGAGTGCCTTGAGGAGTATAGGTTAGATAAGGGGGATATCTGGAATATAGACGAAACAAGCTTTCAAGTTAGCGATTTGAAGTCTACAAAAGTGCTAGTTCCACGAGAAATCAAGCAAATCTACGTCCGGAATTCCTACGACCGTAAGCTAGTTACTTGTATTAAGTGCGTTTCTGCTAAAGGAGAGGCTCTTCTAACCTTCTTCATCGTCAAAGGCAAGAAACTCATGGACCGATAGACTCAAGACTAGCAAGAGAAAGGCCATGATCCTAAATCTAATTAGACTGCGACAGAAACTGGCTTTATAAATAAAGAAAAGGCTCTACTCTAGCTAGACCACTTCCTTGCAAATGCTTATATTCCTATCCGCTTACGCCCGCGTGGGCAAAAGTGTCTCTTGCTCTTAGATAGCCATATCTCACATCTTTAATACGACTTTATTGCAACGTGCTAGGAGCATAGCATCGTCCCTTTCTATTTACCGCCACACGCTACTTATATTCTTCAACCTCTTAACGTCTGCGTATTTAGTCCGTACAAGCATTAGCACCAGGTAGTAATAGGACGAAAGCTTGCGCAAGGCAACTTCGATTTTAACCGCGACGACTTCCTCGCGTGTTAACCAGAGATCAAGAAGCTTAGATTTAAGGAAGGGACGATCAAGGCAGGCTTTCGAGAGACTAGAATTTGTCTATTTAACCCGAATCATATGCTAGAAACTCTCGGCGTTTGGCAAGAGGAAGAGAACCTTACGCTAGAGCAAGAGGTACGCCGCTAGCAAATCGACTTTGTTCCTATTAACCCATATAACAATATAATTATAATCGACGGCGCACCTATTCCACGCAAAACATAGAAGGAAATCGATTTAGATATTGCTTTTAATAAACAAGAAGGTCGTCGCAGGGAAATACGTGCAAGCTTATAGCATACACGGGATACACGCTAGCAAAGTGAGTTTATAGTAAGAGAAACGCGTCTAGTTACCCCGCGATACGCCCTTACTATACTTCCAATTCGTACATCTCTTACGCCTACCACACCACTTTCTCCCTTCAAAACTCCTTCTAATCCTTATTAAGTCGTACGCTAGCAGAAGTACCTCGATTCGCAGATATCGAATTACTTTATTAAAGGTGGTAAGCTCTCGCTATCAGTTAAGCATATCTAGAAGATATATACTAAAGGGACCCAGGCAATTGCGTACGAAAAGGCGCTCAACGAGACATAGCTAGCTAGCACACTCAAGGAAGTCGCAAGCAAGGCCGCGGGCAAGAAGAATTATAAGCAAACATAGTTTATTAGAATGATTACAACCGCGCAAGCAGATAAGCAACGCGAAGGGCGACTTCAAGCAAATCTAGCAAAATCAAGACAAGCAACTAAGCGAGCTTTAAATAAGCAAATCAAGGCGGACTAAGCTATACTTAATAAGCAATAGCGAGAGGAGGATTATATTATACGAAAGAGACATCGAGCAGCTATAGATGCAATAGATCAAGAGATACGGGAAGGAAATAAGTAGTTAATAGAGATAATGCGTAAAGAGAGGGTTAAAGCAATTGCATTGGAAAAGGCAATTAAGCAGGCTGAAAGAGACGCAAAAAGGGCGGCGAAACGGCAAAAGAATAAGCAAGTAAAGGAGATTGCATAGAGGGTATTAGCAAGTATTGATGATAATTCGTTGGTTTAATATTATTAATTTAGTATTGTAATATTGAATTTTTTACGTATCGGTGATCATTACGTATTGGTGGCCACCACCCACAGAATGTGGGTGGCTTGCTGGCCCGAGCGTGCGAGGGATGCCACGATTACTGTTATTTTTTTTTAACTGAGTCGGCTCTTGCTCTCTATTCATAAGACAAGGACCGCGCTATCAAGCTGCCCCATTCCATGAGCGATTGTTCTGGAAGTTAATAAAGCATAAGCTCGCTAAACTTGCTGAAGTCATGGATAGATAGACGTCCTTCATCTTCCCTTCTCATCATCCAGCCCCAATGTCTTCATCAGTAACTAAACTAGGGTCAAATCCCCCAGATACTACTTCTCCGGCCTCAGGAGAAGATGGTGCGCTCCTTGAACGCATACAAAACCATCTTCCCACCGACGATCTCCCCCTTCTAATCCTCACATCCCACGGCCACTCACCCCCTCTCAACCCAGCCCCCCACCTAAAATTCGACGTCTGCACCCTCCCCAACCCCCCAAAACATGTCCGAGACACGAACATGGGGACCTCAAAACGTCTCCAAGAATGGCTACAGTCAGCCCCCAGATTCATCTCTCGGCGTGACGAGATCAAAGCCGCGATTGAGGCGAAAATGAAGATGATGACTGAGACGAGTGGGGATGTGCCGTGGAGTGTGGAGGATGAGATGAGTGAGAGGGTAGAGTTGAGGGTGGGAATTAATTGTATGTTGGGAAGACATAGGAGTGTGGCTATGGTGGAGGAGTTGGGGAGGATGAGTTGGCCGGGTTGGGAGGTGGATGTGGCGCATAGGGATCTGGGGAAGAAGAAGGGGGATTCGGGGAAGAAATCTGGTGGAAGCCGGAGTCGTGGAAATAGGGGAATCGTTTCTAGGTTTGATGATGAGATAGATTGATAGCCAGCATTTGCTTGAAAGATTTATGATGTGTCGAGCATTCCAACTCGGTTGAATTAACTTTTAACGTGCCAATTATCTACACCTTGTCACTCGATGTGTTGGTTGTTGAAGAATTCATGAGAGCTTGGAAATTAACTCTTTCTGTCAATATTACCCTCCTTGACTTCATGCCTATATATGTGTGAGCCCCGTGACAACGTATGAGCGAGAGAAACATGCCTCTCCCCTTCAACCCCAACCCCAACTCTATCTCCGACGCAAAAGATAGCAGACCCCAAGATTGGCGCATGATCCACAACCGCTACTCTTCCTACAGCCTCCTACAGCCTCTGGCTGCTGAAACCCACCCGCGGCCCTACGAAATGTGGTATCGAACCATCGGTCCCCTTGTCCGTTCCCAAGACCTATAGCACGAAGTCCCACCCCGCGGCCAAAACGGGGAGATCATAACGTGAGATATGGAAAAGAAAGAAAAGGTCTGTGGTATGATAGTAGGGACGCTGGGGTTGCCGATTCAGAGGGTGTTCAGGAGATGGATGCCAAGTGAAGCGAAAGGCATTTGGAAGGGGTTAGAATTGATGTGTAGGGATTGGGAGAAGTATTGAAACGAGTCAGTGCGGTTTGAGAATGAAGAGGAGGTGAAGATGGAGCTGAGCTTCGGGGTTTAGGTTCAGACTTGAGTTTGTTGATGGCTGGGACCTGAACGGTTTATGACAGGGAATACATTGAGTTGAGAGGTTTTGGGGGACGAGGGACTCTACTGCAATGCAATGTCGCTTCTCGTGCGAGGTTCTCTTGAGCATTCATTTCAGTGAGATTGTTTAAGTGACTAGGAATATTTGAGCTCAGAAAGTGAGATGTGAGAAATTATCCAGCATCTGACTGGCAACAAAGTCGCAATAAGTCCCAGGATGTCCTAAATTGTCCAGCTTGGGAGCAGCAGAGGAGATGGGGGAGTGGAGGAATAATGCTGCTCGACATGCAACAAAAGGTGTAAAAGAAGCCAAATGGAGGAGGGGAGGAATACAGCTAGGCTTGTAATAAAAAGTATAAAATCGGAGGAGTGGGGGAAGTGAGTAGTAGAGGCGGAAGATGGGCGGAGACGGCGAAGGGGGAGGAGGGGGAGGAGGGAAGGAGACCAGCCTGACTTGCAATATGATGTATAAAGGAACAAGAAGATTGGAAGGACACTTGAGGCACCCTAGATGCTTCAGTAGGTTTATGTTTTGAAAGCAGAAGCTGCATTGAAGGAAGAACAGCTTTACCCGGAAAACGCATTTCATGACATTAGACCCGAGATATTTTGAAGCTGAACTCGGAGTAGAATTATATTTTATTTCTTGTGAAATATTCTGAAATTGAACTCTATCTTTAACCCTCATCTACAGGTGCAAACTTCGATTTCCTCCTCAATACCAGTCCATACTTCATAAATGCAAAAGGAACTGGTAGAGCAAGCACCGTAATACCACCCAAAATCGACACCGCCGGACCAACTCCCAAATTATGGAACATAGGTCTAGCAACCAACGGAAACGCAGCTGCCATCAAACTCCTCAGGATCGTATTTGCCGAAACTGCGCTTGCAGCGTAAAGGCCATAAGTATCAACAAGGAAGTTGATGCACTGCTGGAAAATGATATTGAATCCTGCACCAATGAGCAGTGTAGCAAGTACAGGAGAAACCCAGAGAATAGTTGGGTTTGCAGTCCAACCGAACCAGAATAGGCCGATTGCGAAGAGGAAACCACCGATTGCCATGGGGGCAAGTCTGGCTTCTGGGACAGGCTTACCGTTTGCTGCGTCTGAGATTCTGGCATAGCGTGGCTGGTTTCCGAGATTAACAAAAACTGCGGAGACAACACCTACGAAGAGGCCAACGAAGGGTAGACTCCCTACAACAGAATTCCATCCCCGGTGCTCTTCGAAAACAATAGGGAAAGCCTCTAAAGTCAGGAAGAGCATTGCGAAGACGAAGGATGCATACAGGGCTATGCAGGTAACCATAGGTTCTGTAAGAAGCATTCTTAACGGCCGGGCAAAATGTTTCGTGACAATTGTCTTCGGGGATATCTTGATACGCTCGTGGGGGTGGTAAAGCTCTTGGTTACCAGTCTCTTTTCGTAAACGTCGGGCTTTTTTTGTCAAGAGAGAGGGCCCGTACACCTCGGGGAATGAAAAGTAGCACACAGCAACAGTCGCAAACACCCAAATAGCCTGGATATACTCGGTCCATCTCCATCCTAGATCAGGATTAACGAGCAAAGCACTTCCAATGACCGGACCAAGAGTTGGACCTCCAACGACGGCTACTGCATAGAATGTGACTGCTGTCCCTCGAGCTTTTGCATTCCAAATGTCACCAAGCGCCGCAGAGACGTTGCTGACAGGCGCTGATCCAAACACTCCAGCGAAGAACCGGGTTATGAAGACTGTTTCGGGGGTTTTGGCGACGGCTGTGGCGATTGAGAAAAGTCCCAAGCAGAACATGGCTGGAAGCATGGAGACTCTCCTCCCGTAAAGTTCGGATAGCGGTGCCCAGCAAAGGGGACCGAAAGCAAAACCGAGGCTATTTGAAGAGGGTATTAGTAAAGTTTCTTGCAAGAGTGAGGAAGCATGGAAGGCGGGGTTTCCAACTTGAGGCTGAGAAACTTACACGTAAAGCGACACTGCAAGAACAGACGCCTCTTCGCTCACTCCAGTGTACTCTGCGATAGCTGTTTCTGCAGGAGCAATAATACTCGTCCCCAAACTCGCAGCAAGAGCTAGCATGCTCAGTTGGAAGGTAATCCAATTTTTGTATCCATTGCTCCAATTCCTGGGATTCTCTTCGTCACCAGGCCCGTTCCAATCGACTATATTCGGATCCCCCCCATTTCCTGCGCTCTCGTTCTGCGGTGGCACATTCTCTTCCTCATCCCGCGGAGTAGGAGAACTCGACCACTGTTGCTGTTCCTCTTCCTTCTGTTCAGGTAGCTCGGACTGACTAGAAGTTTTCGTATCTTGCATCGTTCTGTCGAAGCTTTTTTCCAAGATCACCGCCGTCTATGCTGCCAAGAAGAAACATGGGAGCCATCCTGAATAAGAGCTTGCCCTTGGGGCTTAATGCCGTCACTAACGATGAGTTCGGTGATAATCCAAAGCGGGAAGATGCCCGGCAGAGAGGAAGAGGCGGATCGCACGGCATCTAGTTCTGATATAGACGTCCCAGATCTGTCCCACCAATCAGAAGCGGGAAGGAATGTGGGGTATGCGAAGCTATTCCGTTCTATCAAGTTATTCTTTGTCCGGTGTCATTTTTCCTCTGGTAGAAGCGTCTAGGTTTCTATATTGTCATAGAAATCTTGGCTAATCTCTATTATTGGGTTTGATCAGTGAATCTTGTAGGAGCTTGCGTGGTTACTCTCCGTAAACTTAATATTGTGCCCGGACTTGATTTCTGAGAATCGAATAAGTAATCAACATGTTTCTGAATATTCACATTATTTCGAATGTTCATATGGTCTGTTGTAGTGTTTGAAAATTAGAGTCTCTCTAATTACTAAAATAAAGTCGAATATTCATTTTTAGCTAAATACAGTACCTTCAAGCCCTGCAAGAGACAGATTAGATAGCAAGTAATGGCGCAAGCTTTCATGCAGTCATTTTTTCTGATATCGACAATTGATAAACTAGTACATCCTGCCCGGACAAATTCTCAAACACTCTAATATGTCCGAAACCTTCAACTTCCCATACAAGCCGTCCTGATCTCCTATCCCTACGCTCATGATTACCTCATCGTCCAAATATCCTGTTCCCTTTTCTCTAATGTCGCTCTCGTCTCGTCCCCACGCATATGCAATAGTTGTTGTATAAGTGAACTGGCCCCATTCACCTCTATTCTCAGCTAGTGCTTCTGGCACATCATCCCATATCTCTGATGGTGACCACCCTCGATTCGTCTCATTTGCCATGAGGATAGGGTGTTGGCTGATAGCTAGCATGTTAAAAGGAACCACTGCCGACCAGACGATAAAGTATCTCTCATAGCGCACAGGAAGTCCAAACCCGTTAATATGCTTTCTTTGGATTGCAGCAAGGAATACCACGTCCGGAGTCTCCACGATGCACGTTGTATCTGACCTTGCGCAAAGGAGAAGCCTCAGTGATGGGGTTGTCTGGTGCCAAGAGGAACCTGTGACTGAGCTCCCAGCATCGTTCTCCTCCCATGCTGAATCCTGCAGGCATGGCTCTTCGGATGGGTCAGTCATATTCGGAGTTGTTAGGCCTCCTCCGATCAGTTGCGCAAAGGCTCGACTTGTTGAATTTAACTCGTATTGGATATACGAAGTAGACGGTGAAGGTGAAAACATAACCCAATTCTTCTCATAGGATCGTCGAGTTGACGGGGGATTCCGAGTGAGTTCAGTGAGAGTAGGATACGACATCAGAGGTCCAGGGCCTAATCTTCTAGGAGACGAGGAGAAGGTCTCGTCAATTTCTGGATATACAACACGTAGGTCTATGGCCCAGAGACCAATGCATGCATACCGAGATCTGTGCGTGTGTCAGTATTTGTAGGTCGGTACTTCAAGGACCTCTTACTGCGAGACTACCATCAAGATCGGCTCTCCCCTGGCGGAATAAAAGAGCCTTGGATCATGAAATCCCGGAATATCGGCGAGAAGCTGTTCCATGCCTTCGCATCTTTCAGCTGGAGTAGGCGGCACATTGACTTCAATGGGGGTTGTAACGCATCTAAGACCTCCATTCGGACCAAGCAACTGGAGATCATCCTCTGAGCAATGATTCTCACGGGTAGTGATTGGTTTCTCGGACTTCGGATGGCAGATATTTGCTTCACAGAGGACGTTTCTCCGGTATGGGTCCCCATTCGGCGCAACCATGTTGACGATAATGTATTGATTTTTTGCCCAATAGGGGAGTGCGAAGATCGTAGGATTCCAAAATGTGCGCTCTTCTGTACGCATCAGAGGAGCGGTCATCGAGATATTGTAAAGAGGGTTCGGCAAGCGAATGTGCCCTGTATACTGATTTGGGGTCCGAGGGCACGCTGTCATGTTGAGAAGGGCTTGGGGGACCTTTGCCGTAGAGACGAAGAGTGTTTCTTGTGCAGTGTCATGTCGGGAGCGATTCGCAAATGGGCGCTTCATGGTAACGTGGAGTGGTTCTCCAGGTTCAGCATTAACAAACCTTAGATTCGCTCTAGTTGCCTGCAGACGGGTCAAGAGGAATAGCAAGAACGCAAATGAGAGCAAAGGAAGAAACGGTTTTATCTTCCGGAATACTGCCATATCACGAACCTGGAAATGTACTGGGACAGCTGGAAGCCATAGTTGGAAATTAGGAAGTATATTCTATTATCAAGGCAAGTGCTTGGCGTGAACAGGCTGGCAAGAGCGACCGCCTCCCAAGCATTGCTCTCCGAACAACTTTAAACCCTTAAGCGGATTTTGAATCTCTATTTCGTTTCAAAATCCAACCAGCTCCTCATTATTCGGAACAGGCGAATATTCAAGTCGTAACTGAAATTCTGTCGTCTTATCTTGATTGTTCTCGAAACCCGCTTCACATTAAAAAAAACTTAGATGAGAGGTCACCTCAACAGAGTCTTCCAGCGTTGAGAAAAAAAGATGGCTCGCGATGGTCAGAAAGCGTCATCAAAATTGGGGACCTACCTCCACCTAGGCAATCTTGATAATCCGGAATCTCTTGAATTTCTAGGAAAACTGGAACATTGAAGTCGAGCTAATTATCCAAACCTCTTTAAATTACTCAAATAGACTAAATAATTCACACTAGCTTAAGTGTTCGGATGAAATTGAATATTCTAATGCTGATGGCAAGAACTACTACTCGCTAGCTCGTTAAGCGAACACATAAAGGGGGAGAGGTCTCAAAACCGCCCAGGAGGGCTTACCAGATTTATACGTCAGGACTACTAGAGCCGAGATATCAAGGGATGCGCAAGTCGAAAATGCAAGTGATGGGGTATAGCCCCGTCCTCGTGTGTGACAAGCCTTCATTTTTGACGTAAATGCACTAGATCTGCAGCTCGACCCCTCAATTTGGGCGCGGGGAAGCCACACTAAACCAAATTAACCTATACAGCTTCAGGTCCGGGACCCCCTTAGACTCGGCCAGGTAGAGTGACAGCCGGAGGAGTATATAAAACAGCCGCTTGATCTCCCCAGATCACTAAATCTAAAGAACTTGGTTTGTCTCCGAATCAACGGCTGAGAAAGTATATTGATAGGCTACCTCCCTCCGAAGATATGGTAAGTAGCCTACGCTTTATAGTGTGGCAGTAAGTGGTAGATATATACTAACCGTGAATCAAAGGCAACCTTAACATCCAAACGTACCGGTCCCATTGCCCCAGGGATTGCCTTCGTCACAGGCGGTGCCCGAGGTCTCGGAAATGCAGTTGCATGTAGCTTTGCACGTGAAGGAGCTCGTGGTGTTGCTATTATCGACATCAACCCAGAAACCTTAGCTGAGGGGAAGAAGAAGGTTGAAGCAATTGGAACGAAAGTAATATTCCTTACCGACTGGTGATGAGAGATTGGCTAACCAAAAGACTAAGTGTGTCGCAATCCAAGCCGATGTCACTAAAGAGGAAGACGTCGAGCGGGCTGTTGCCACGGCAGTCAAAGAGTTTGGGAGGATCGATTACGCCGCGTGAGTATTGCCTTCCACGCTCTTGTATCGAATTGCCCTCAACAGAAACAGAAACTTCGCCGGTATCCTCTCCAGTTCCCTAAAACACACCCACGAACTACCCTTTGAGGACTTCAAAAAGACCATGGCAGTCAACTGCGACGGAGTCTTCCTCAGCACCAAACACGAGATGATCCAAATGATAAAGCAAGATTCCATCGAGGTGGAAGAAGGCAGAGTCCCCCAATCTGGAGCAATCATCAACTGCGCCTCCCTAAACTCCCAACAAACCATCGTCGGCTCCTCCGCTTACTCTACTTCCAAACACGCCGTCATGGGTATCACCAAAACCGTACTTATCCCGCCCCCCCTTCTCCTCACTACTAACAAGCCACAGGCAGCGCTCGAAGCCCGCGTGCACAACATCCGTGTCAACGCTGTCTCTCCTGGTTTTCTTCTAACGGATCTGCTGAAGCCAGTGGTTGATACTCAGCTCTCACCGGAGCTGTGGACTGCGATAGAGGCGAGGCAGGGGAGGAGTGCTAAATTTGAGGAGGTGGGGGATGTGGTTGTACTGCTAGCTAGCCCGAGAATGAGTTTTGTGAATGGCGCGAATTTGTTTATTGACGGGTGAGTTGTGTGGTCTGTGAATATGCAAATTTGCTGACTTTATCAGGGGATTTAGTATCAATGAGGCTTGAAGTAGGCTTGGTCAGAGCATTGGACGTGCTAAGGAGATGGTTATTTATTACTTGTGAATGTCAAATTGCTGCTACGAAATGACCTCCTTGTTTCGAGTAGACCACCATCATTTTCTCGATTGCATCCTGCATATCGCAGAAAGTGTTGATTGCCTATCCCCATTATTAGTATCACCCCTTCACATCACTCAACCGCAAAACTCACCTGACTCAACTTCCTCTCCCCCTCCCCACCTCCACTCCTCGTGAACGCAATCCTATACTCCTTCTCTGACCCCAGTGGAGGCAATGTCCTAGCCTCAAACTCCTGATTTCTCTCCCCATCAAAAAGCGACGCGGTTTTGAGCTCCGAGGCCGGGGTTACAGCCAGTTCTTGAAGTAAGGCTGGAGAGATGGTGATGTGGTGGACCCCAGCGAGCTCCATGATCTCTTCAATGGATGTTAGACTTGCGGGTAGGACTTGTGTTTTGAAGCCAGACTGTTCGTAGAAGCGCTGAGATTCTAGACAGAGCTTTTGGGCTTTGTTGTGGTCGACGAAGCTACGGCAATTAGCAATCAAGTCTTATGGCTGGAGGAGGGTGTACCCTGCAACAAAATGAACTTTCAACTCGTTCACGTATGGGGCAATGTATCGACACCCGGCTTCACCAGCTAGAGCAGCTTGCTCGAGTGTGAACAGAGTGGTTGCTAGGGTGGCTGTTCCAGTTGCCTCGAGAACTTTGCATGCTTGGAGTCCTTCCCACGTAGAAGGGATCTTGATACAAATCCTGGAACCATCGAAACCGGGGTCTAATTCCTTGAATATCTGGACGATTCCTGAAGAAACGCCATTTTAGCCTAGACTATGACAGCGTGGTTTGGAGATGGCTTACTCCGGGCGTTCTTGACAGTCTTCTCAGTGTCATAAGAGAAATAGGTGTTGGTTTGAACATGGACGAGCCCAGTGACATATTTTGAGATCTCATATTGCAACTTGACCATCTACCTCTGGGTCAGCACTAGGCTCATAGCGACATGTGAACAGCCTATCTTACAGCAATCTCAACAGCTAACTCAGCGGCGGAGACTTCAGGAAATTTGGAGCCGATCTTAACTGAAAGCTCAATAGACTCCTGAATTGTTGCCTTATGCTTTGGTTTTGAAAGCTCGCCAAGTGCAATTGCCTATTGCGAAGTTAGTCAGGTATGAAGCCAGACAGCATCTTTAAGGGCATACTTGGTTTGAAGTGCAGTCAACGAAGGGGCCCAGAGCTTTGGGAACTTGGGATCTTTAGCCAGGATTCGCCTTCAATTGGATTCTTAGACCTACCTTCCACATCCATAGTATCACAGTCTACAATTGTCCTCGACTGCAGTAATTGCAGCATAGTGTGTGGCGCCATTTTACCAAGTTGTGTCAGGGAAGCTAACTGACAGAATGGGAGGCACAATTTGGGGAAGCAGGTAAGTGAAGAACGGGAAGCTCGACAGGAGCTTTCCACTCCTAATAAATCAGAATCTGTTCCCCGAGCTCATTAGCCGCATACTCGGCGCATATACTTTCCGTCCAGATGTGTTGTCTTGTCTCCATACACTCATCAGACTGAACCTCAGGAGACTTTGCTACCCCGCCACCCCGCTATCTGGGGAACTTATGCGAGGAAAAGCGGGGCGAGTTCGCCATACCTTCACAACACGCTCCCATATCGAAGTCCCGAATAAATTCCTCTTACAAGGCAAAAGATACCGAGGGCTGAATGCCAATTGATAAACAAATGTTATTGCTAGCTAGGCTGTTTGGGTTAACGAAAAAGGTAAGAAGATAAGTAGGCCTAACTAAGAAGTGAAATTCCTATCCAACATACGCTCCACCCCGCTCCCACCGAGTTCCTTGGGCTTACAGTCCAGAGTAAGTCCGCTTGAGCTCTCGTCTTGTTCCCCCTCTTTAACATTCTCCTGCAGCAGCAATGTCTCTGCCGTATGACTTGGCCCAATCATTAATGGTCACCCAGCCAGCAATATCGTTTCCGCAGCCAATGTTTATCAGGGTTCCAGCACTCTCATACTCGCCGCTGCTGCATCCCTGAGAATTACCACTGTAGTTGCACATGTAGGCTTGGACCGAGTTGTATGTCCACTATTTTGTCCCTTGGTCAGTAGAATTCAATCAAGCTTCTTGGTCTTGTTTAGACAGAGAAGGTTGCTCCATCTCCCGGGAGGAAGAATTGATTGTCAAAAGTCCAGTAGATGCCACTTACAAACTCAACATGACGTCCGGCAAGAGTATTGCCCGCATTGCACCAGGCATCAGCCCCAGACTTCGCGGCCTGATAGTCACCATCATTCAGAACGTGGCCAGCGCAGCCAATGGATGGGTTGGGAAGCACATCGCGCGCAACATTGGGGGATGTGTCGATGCGCGCCATCAGGCGGCTGGGAGGAAATGCGTTGATTAGGACCTGGGTTTGTTAGGGGTTGGTTTGGAGAAGGAGAAGGGAGCTGGGGCGTACAGGCTCGCCATTGAGGGTTCCGTTGGGGAATATGTCGCAGGAATAGTGTCTGGAGGGTTGGAGTGTTAGCAGGAGGTTCTTTTGTTGTTGGTGAGAAAGGAAAATGCGAAGGACGGTTGGCTTCAGAGCAGAAAGGAATAAAAAATGTAAGGGACTTGGTGAGCTTACCCATCTGGCATACCCTCCGGGATCACGAAGCCCAAAGAGAGAGGTAGGATGATGGCGAGTGTGCCAATGACAGAGGGGAACTGCATTTTGAGAGAGAAATCGGTCGAGGTTTTGATTGAATTAAGTTTAGGAGGAGCTGGTATTGTGAAGCTGGGAGATATTGCTGTTGATGAGGAGAAGAGTCTAGATTGCAGGAAACTGGATTGTCTTTATAGAGTTCTTCAAGTCAGCCTGATAGAGTTCGTCTTGAGTTTCCAGTTTCTGCTCAACCAAAATCATCTGAAGTTATATTACCTCGGATCCTTCAGCACTCCACATCAAGCCTCTTTCAAGCAAAATTCACTGGCAGGCGTCCAGTTGAGCACTCAACTATATTCAACATGCCAGTCCAATTGTGGAGCAATATAAGAACAACTCAAGCGACCGCCTCTGCGGAGTGGTGCTATTCCCAGATTCCACATATCCAGGGGAAAGCGCCATCCTCGAATTGCTAGCCCCCAGCAGCGCCAGCCCCTTGCATCAATCACCATGAAAGAAGAAGTCCTCCGCCCCTCTTGAGACCATCATAGTCATCCTCTCTGACCGAGCTGAAGCCATCGTAGTAAAGCCATTTCGGGGCTTGGTGTTGAAGGCTCGGGATGATGGTCGCAGAAGCTGGATGAATCCCAAAGGAGACATACCTCACCAAAGCAAGAGCCCCCAAAAGCCAAAAAGCCCCCAGTGCCAAGAGCGAGAATGCAGGCCTGTCCTAGGCAGCTTAACTGGTTTCTGCAATTAATTTACTGTTGAAGATGGAAGGCTTGGCACTCACATCCGACGTAGCTGAACGTAAGCAGCACAACCCAATCACATCGCAGTAGAGACAACCTAAGCAGCCCATAACCTGTATGTGTAATGTGTATCCCTTCGTAGGGCAAAGCTGACTATGCCAGGAGGTATGCCGAAAGCTTCAACCCTAGTTCCCTTTAACTCTATCAAAATCTGACCAGGGGAATTCCTCACTGTACTGTACTGTAGCAGCTCACCAAACACACAACCAATCAAAGCCTCAGCTGACCAGCCGATGACTTGCAGCAGCCGTTGAGGTTAAAGTTGCAATGGGAACGTGGGGCCGAGGGTGTGGAAATTGAACAGAATGATCGTGTAGGCCTGGTGCATACAGTACAGGTACACGTGGTGACGCGGTACTGTACAGTACGAGGGGATGGATTCAACCTTACGGGGAGGTTGCGCTTGGACAAGTATAGAGAAGAGAGATCCCCACGGAGCCTCTTGCCAAGAAAATCGGATCGCTATATGGGCAACGACTACAGTCTTGCTTTGCGCTTCTCCTGTTTATGGATGTGAAGCAGTTTGTAGAATATCGAAGAAAGTCGAGCAGATTGATCGAATAATTTGACTTGAAATGCCTAACGTAAGAGCGAACTGTTCAGCTTTGAACCTCCGGATTATTTGACAAATATAGCCTCTTAGTTCTTGCATGCCTGGAGAAGTTCAAAACTTGTAAAACCAGCTGGAAGTCAGAGAAGTATGGTTTGCTGAGATGACAAAGTTCCACATGGGAAACGCCCAAGCTGTTTATTCCCACTCTGGTGATTGGGATCGGACAGGGACCGTTGGACGGCCTTGGAGGAAATCCTGCCTAAACTACCCGCGCAAAATGCTTCCTAGCACAGTGGTATTGCCACAAGTAATCTTAACACGGCTCACCGGAGTGCGATGCACCTTCGATGACTGCATGCTCAGTCTTTTCAACATCAACGCTTTTTTTTATTGAATAAGGAGATCTCGCACTTAGAAATATTCTAATCATACAGCAGCTATCATACGCCCGTCTTCCAGCTTTTATGCTGGCTATCGGATCCTTTCTCGCTCTAAACCTCACCCATTCGAACGTCGCCGTTATCCTCGCTCTCTGTTCCTGTTTGCTCGTCCTCGTCATTACTATCATCGATCTCCATCTGTATACCACTGCCCACTCTTCTCGCTCCGTCATTCTCGTTCTCACCATTTTCTTCGCTGTCCATAGGTGAGTAGTCTTTATTGTGAGATTCGGGGGCTCTCGATTTATCTTGGGCAGCGTTCTTGCTAGCCATCTGCTGCTTGCGGGCTCGACGTGCATTGTTTTCACGGGCACTACCTTCTTCAACTACGTTGCCTCTAACAGATTCGATGATTTCTTCCCCTTTAGAGTTAAATCGCCATGGAGATCTCTCGCGCGCAGTGGTGGGTCCGCGTTCTATTATTTATTTGTCAGTGGCCGGCCATGGAGAAAGAGGGAAAGAAAACATACCAAGTGAAGTGCCTTTGGGGCCATCACCCATTTCGCGGAAAATCTGGTTGATATGTGTTTCTTCCACATGCTTGCACCACTCATTTTTGGTAGCGAATTCAAGAACTAGATCGTGCTTATCCTTCACTTCAGGAGGCGCAAGCTCATCTTCAGATGCGGCTTCCTGCGATGTGCAACTTTCCCATAAGCAGAAATAGGTACGGGTAACTTTGTGCTTCGCGCCGTGAACATTGAACAGATGAAGTCGTAGAGTTTCTAAGTTCTGCAATTCTGCAGGACAACCCTTCCACTCGCAAATGTATGCATGGTATATACGTTCAGGTGATGGGATATATTGCTGAATTCTGTGCTTGGTAGAAGGACGGCCTTTCTTCTTCGTTTCTGCTGGTAGCCCTGCGGCTTGGCGTTTAGCTTTTTCAGCAGCCCTAGCAGCAGCTTCGGGCGTTGCGAAAGGTCGTCCTTTCTTTTTGGGAGGCATTATTTGAGGGCTCGCAGAAGGACTTCCATAGTCTTTAAATGGTCTACCACGTTTCCTTAAACCAGGGCTAGGAATCTGTACCGCAATTCTGGAATGAGTAGAGCTTGTGTTGTTTGGATGCAATCCTCCAGAAAGGCTTTGTGTGTAAAACAACGGGCTCGCAGAAGTTCCATTTGACGGGAATGATATGGACTTGCCCAGAAGGTCAATTGAAAAGTTAGATGACCGAGCTGGAGGTAATTGGTGTTTAGAATCGCTATTCTCTGCCATACTAGGCCGATGAGATAGTGTATTTTGGTTGTGCTTGGCCTGTCCAATTCCATTCTGGTTCCCCTGCTGCTTGCCTACAGGTGGCCTATCACCCTTTTCAGAGCTAGCTCTTGCATTTCGAAATAACGAAGTGACTGACTTTTGACTCGTGAGTGGCTGCGTAGAAGTGGCTGGCTTCCGAATTGTATCACGAACAAAGGGCGGATTGAAGGCAAGCCCGGATCTGGATTGCTGGGGATTCGAAGACTGTGCATCTGATTGTCGGAGGTTCGAGAATGGAGGGCAGTAGGTCAGAGGTTCAGAATCGGATGGTCTGGTATTTGGAAGCGGAGGGTTTGATGGTGTAGCAGAAGAAGATTTTAGAGATCTGGATGGCTGAGGCCCAGTAAGTCCTGGTGCGAAAGAGGGCGATGGAGCAGGTCGAGATAAGGGAGAACTATATGCTGGTCCAATACCTTGCATTCTCCCAACAAGGTGATTATGTACGCCTGGTGTGAAGCAATCTGAAGATGACTCTGTTTGCGCCATAGCGTCCCTCGTCTCTATGTCTGCATTAAGTTGGTCACGTATGCCTGAGTTGAGGCGCTCCCTATGTGTACCTGGTTGTGCCATAGCTCGGGCTTGAGCATCAGTAACCGAGTAGATAGATGTTCCAACGGCGCCAGCTCCAGATGAAATGCTGTATCTTGAACGATCCTGGCTTTCCTTACCGGCTGACATGTTCAAGTCTCTTGGAATGGATTCTTGAGGCATAGATGACTGGGACAAGAGAGATCGATTAGAATCCTTGGAGGAAGGGAGTGGCTCTGATTTTTGTTGCTGTTGTCTTGGGTATCTCTCGGCCAAGGCGATGGAGATTGCTTCCATTGCAGTCAATGACTGTGGCGCCGGCTCTGGTTGACTTGCAGCGAAGGGAATCTGAATTGCTTCCTCTGCAGCAGGAGTCCGGGTAAAGTTGGCAAGGTTGGCAAGTCCTCGTACATCAGGGCCATCGGCAATGCCCCAACGAAAAGTCTCCAGATCAGAATCCTCATTCACAGCAGCAAATGCCTTTAGGGAAGTGAATGCAGAGTTCAAGCCGCCTAGTTGCGGATGAGCAGACGCAGCGAGGAGAACATCACGTGCTATTGTGCGCCTGTTGACCAAATTAGCAGATATCCAGCTTGAAAGGCTCTTTAGCAACCAAGAGACCTATTTCTCTTACGATGGCAATGGATATCCTATTGCAGAAACATGCCGCGATGTAGACAAAGAATCCAACCCTCATGCACAAAATGGCAAACTTACTGGTCGTATTCCTTCTTGGGAAGTCTTTTGTGCCAGATGATGGGCTTGACAACGTCAAAGTTGAGGAGAGAATTTCCCGGGTAGAGTCCTTGGAATGGAGCCTGGCCAACATTCGAGAACACATTCACCTCTGGTGATACTGAGGTCGCAGTCGCAATCGCGCTTTCTCTCGGATCGTGTTCCATTGGTCCGTTGGGCTTTGAAAGCAAGCTACGGCTATAGCTAGATGAGGCAGCTCCGTGCTTATCTCCGACGGTGCTTAGCTTGACAGGCTTGGGGACCGCAGTTGAGCCGAGCATGGTTAGGTCGCCATCGGTTGTGCAGGTCAAATCAATCAAATCTTTCATCTTTGATTGATCCATTGTTTCCTGATTGACTGCAAGGCAAATCAAAATTGCGACGGCCAGTTGCAGTTGAATTTGTCATGCAAAGAACGTGGATGAGTTCTGCAAGCATGCAGTAATGAGTGTTCCCCTTGCGGCGGGTGACTCTGAAAGGGTCACGTGATCAAAACTCATTTCGATGGAAAATTTTGGCCTCCATGAATTTATTTGTTCCTAGCTTCAACTTGCTGGAGAAGTTTAGACTAAGCAATATCTAGTTTAGCTACCCATATTATTATCCAAACTTTTCAGAGTGCTGGCGACCCCCATCAGGTTTCCCAGGGAAAATATGCTCACGTGATGGAACTACAGTACTGTACATTCAGCGCCCGTATAGCACACGAGCATACCACCCCTTAGACCTGTAGAGCGTCACTGTAGGGACCCAATATTGAGGTTGTAGTGTGGTTATATTAAAATAAGTAGCAAGAGCCCACAGAATGCTAAACAGAGGGTGCTAGCAAAGCTACTCTACACGTCCTCCTTACTTCGTTAAGAATTCGGGATGGTACGGGAATCTTATAATGACATGTCCCTCTTATCATTTTAGCTTCCAAGTGATTTCTTGTTATTGTAGGCTCTATCCAAAAATTCATGGAAATATATATCGAACGGGTGCGTTCCTAGCATGTCTTGGCTGTTCTGAGCAAGCATACTTAAAGTCTCCATCACTCCTTGGTTGACTTGGATTCCCTAGAAGTATCCCTTGTATCATTGGCCCTTTATAACAACTGATTTATTTCCGTGCCGCCCTTATATCACATTACAGGAGATATTGCACTAGCTCTATTGATTTCTTGGTTACGTTAATGGTGTCAAGGTTCTGTGCAGGTACAGTCCACAAGAATTGGACTGGAAATTTCTCTTGGAGCAAATATGTCGTGTACTTCGTAGTCTCTAAGCGGATACTCAGTTTGCCACCAATGTTCTCGTTTGCCAGACTTCGTACTATACGAGTAGTATAGTACTTCGACTTCGATGAAACGATTAAGACATGTGGAAACATTGCGTAGCTCTCCCAAGGTTAATTAGGGCAAGTAAGGGCAGTGTCACGTGCAGTCCGACTGGAATATTCCTTCGAAAATTGGATGTTCTTTTTGATATTCTTCCTGACTTACTCTAGGTACATATCTCAAAGCCATGCTGCTGTGTCCCCATTCATATGCACGAACAACCGCTCTCTGCGAGCTTATACCTCTAACCAGCCCTGGCTTCGATTGTGGTCCCGTATCTTCGTCCTAGATGCAGATAATTTTCCCTGTCCCGTACCTCCAGAGGATTCCAGGAAGCGGCATCCCAAGTCGTCTGCTTTGCCTTGGAGGCCCTCATTGGAAGCAGCCTCTATCTGCCATGCACCTTCGCACGGTCCCCTGGATTTTGGAGAGTACGCAAAACGGTCGAGAAACTTACGAGTTACCAGGTGTTTATCCTCACATATCTATCCCCAGGTTGTTGGACTGTTGCTACAGTACTAAGACATAAGTCTCAGCCATTTGCCCTTTTTACACCAAAACTTACTGAGAACACTTGAAGAATTTAGGTATCCCAACCATATTATACTAGAATCTAAGCTAGCGAATCTTTTAATTCGAGCAATGCTATAAATACTGCCTCTTTCGAATAAATTTAAACTATACTATTTATAAATAAAGTAAAGAGAAATATAGCAAATGTTAAGAAACCTCGTTTTTACACCAAAATTCGCTTAAAACAGTGCCTAAAAAGCATCCCTTGAGAAAACCAAAAAACTAATTGATAAAGATAAAAGAAATTTTGTAATCGGAAGAAGCGAAAAGCTTAGAATTATACTAATTAAATTGTTTTAAAAGACTTGAAAGTTTTTATTAATTAGGAGAGAAGTTATAGGGGTTTGAAAAGCATGAAAAGCGATGTTTTTTGGTGTGTTTTCGCTAAATGGCTGAGACGTATGTCACCTTGTAGCCCCCAGCACTTTACGAAGTATTTCACATGGCGTCTTACTATAAAAGTTGAAATAATAAACTCCCGCTTTGGGTTTCTTTATGCTCATGGCTAAACG
Source organism: Bryoglossum gracile (assembly GCA_037952635.1). NCBI lineage: Eukaryota > Fungi > Ascomycota > Leotiomycetes > Helotiales > Bryoglossaceae > Bryoglossum > Bryoglossum gracile. Next base: position 78,004 of record JAPZPB010000105.1, on the reverse strand, counting down.
AACAAAGATGACGTTGGATATCAACGGCGCTCGGTCAATATTTAAAAGACAAAGCCTTTTCAGACACCTCCAAAGCAGCCTTTGAGAAGCTACTGCGGAGAAAACCTCGTCCCCGGGTAATCGCCACAATTGCAAAACCTTGAATTTTGGCTGACCGAATCCCAGGACTAGCATGCATCATGTAATCTTACCTCTGTACTGTACCTCAGTTACCCAGTTACTTTGGTACCCAGCGGTTTGAAATCCCAGGCACATGGGCCCAGGGACAAGGTCCATTCCATTGAGTCACTGTCATGGATTCTAGAGTGGCATCATGGCAACCGTCGATCGAATTCAGCCAATACCTTCATACCGCGACTAGTACTGTATCGGCGAGCCCCTTCTATCGCTTGGTTCGGGACAATTATAATCAAGTTCGAAGTTTCGTCCTACTGTATCTTCAAAGCACCGCGCTTCCATCATTTTCGCCCAGTAACTCGTTGTTTCTTAGCACGGCCCTCTCTCCTTATCTGTCTGGCATTGAGCTCACCATCGTGGCATCGGTTCTCATCCTTCCATTCATCTCCACTGTACAACTCTAGAATTTGAAGCACTGTTTATGGATTATGGAGAATAATTTCCGAAGCCTTGTCGGCCTCCCCACAAAACATTCACCAGCATTCAAAAGTTCAACGGATCACACCTGCTTCACCATAATAACTAGACATTTCTACTCTGTGCAACTTCCACTATTTACTTTTCAGCCTTCTCCATACAGTTTGCTACGTCATCAGTTCTCTACCCCACATTATATTTTCTCCTTCCATTCGCGCTTTGATAGGTCAGTGCTCCAATGAGCTGCATATCTAAATCGGAAACGACGCCAATATTGGTTTCTATATATGCTGTCTCTGTCGAACAACCTTTTTCTTTGATGGGCTCCAGCACGGTGCAAAGCCGTCCCACCATACTCTCCCCTCGACTACTTTGTCCTACTATCCCTCCCCTTAATATTTCCACCGCCATACTATCTGTAGACACGGAGGATACAAGCCATGAGAAACATCCCACAGCGGAAGCTAGACCTCAACAAGAAAATGGTAGCCCTGAAGCTGGGTTTTTTGATCTTCAGCCACCGGCGCCATCGGCAAATCAAGTACGGGTTGAAGATGTGCTGAACAACTTCATTATATTCTAGCCGATCATGTACTGTTTTGCAAGTTCTCGTCCTTCCTCAATCAGTACAAGGCACACCTGGTTCCCACCCTGATCCGATACCTAGAAATGCGAAAGGCTGTCAAAGCCATTGAGTACGCCAATGCCGTTGCTAGGAAGATCCGATGGCCCTCCCATACCGACTCCTGTAAATCCTCGCCAGTCCAAGCTGCCTCCGTAGACATCAGCTTTGAAGACTACGCCTCCCGTGAGCTCATCCTCCTCTGCTCCGAGGCCCTCCACGCCTTCGTCACCCACACGCTCGTCAGCGTCGTCACCGACTGCGTCTCGAGAGACATCACCGGCGCCGGAATCCCCGCCCTCCAAGATCTTGTGGGAAACCTCGCCGGGGTATTCGGTCTCACCGACCCCTCCGCCCACGACAACCCCATCATTTTCGCCTCAGAGGAATTCCACAGAACAACACAGTACGGCACTGGCTACGCCATAGATCGCAACTGCCGCCTCCTCCAAGGGCCGGCTACAGACAAGGTCACTACCTTACGTCTAGCAAAAGCCATCTCCCTCGGTCAAGAAACCAACGAACTCGTACTCAACTACCGCCGCGATGGTACGCCCTTCGCTAACCTCCTAATGTACGCTCCTCTCTATGACGACAAAGGTATAGTGCGCTGTTTCATCGGCGCCCAAGTCGATGTCACTGGTCTGGTTCCCGAGGGCATGGGCATTGAATCCTTCCGCTCTCTCCTGCTCTCCCCCAAATCACCGAGTCTGAAGACTCGAAGTCGAATCCAGATTCTGGGGCGATGAAGGATTCATCGCAGGCGAAGAAGGTGAGGGAGGCGTTGGGTAGGTTGCAGGAGTTGAGTATGATGCTTAGTCAAGAGGAGAGTGATGTGGTGAATCGGAATTCAAGGGGAGGAGATGATTCGGAAGCGGGGAGTATTAGGAGTATGGCTATCCCTACGAGAGTGAATAATCGAGGGAGGGGGAAGAGAGTTATTGTGGGCGATGAGCCGGATGGATGTGGTGTCAATTTAGCACAGTTTAGTATTGACAAGAAGCAAAGCCCAGGCAGTTTTTCACTGCCAGGTGTATATAAATATGTAAGTCTCCCTCCCACCCTTCAATTCACCTTACCAAATCCCAGCCAGTATCTTTTTGTAAGACCACATCTCTCCCTCCAAATAATTTTCGTCTCTCCCTCCCTACAGTCGGCAGGCCGCAAAAAACGAAAGATAATTTTGGAGGGAAGGGGGAGGGAGATGATGAGTACGCGGGGTATTTGAGGAGTAGTACTCATGGTGCCAAGTAGAGGGAGATGAAGATTGGGAGGGAGAAGTTGCCGCCTGTGTATGAGAGGAGGAAGGATATTTGGTGGCGATAAAGGGAAGGACGAGGCTAGTGCATGGGGGTGTTTGAATGGGAATAGGCATGTCAATGGGAATGGGAATTAACGGACAGAGAATGCGGAATTCATGAACTTGGAGGAACTGGGGGATGAGGAGAAGAGTGAGAGATTAGTGGTCAGTGATCGATGGGTATGATATCTACGTACCAATGCCTGATGAGATACCCCTTAGCCGTACGGTGTAGTTTGACACCGAAGCACTCATAACGAGTTATTTTACCTGCTTTCACCCCAGCCCTCTCCCATATTCTAGGATTCCCTTCGACTTTTCATCTCATCACTTCATTGAAGTCTCGACACGACACGTCCCCTTCATCTCTTTCCAAATCAAGAACCGCCTGTTTTCCAGATAACAAGATCAGAACAAGAATACTCAAATTTTGGCTTCTACCAGATCTCCAATCTCCACACATCCTTTCGCTTATCAGGCCACTTCCTCCCTGCCACCTGTCATACATGCATATCTCTAAGTGATCCCGTAGCGCTACTGTCCTGTCCTGTCCTGCCAGCACAAGTCTAGCTCAAATCCAAGCATGCATCCCATCGAAACGGCCATCCATACATAACCAAGAGAGAACTTTGTCAACCAGCGCAAATGTAAGACCAAACCACACCCCCAAACGCCCCGAGCCATGTCCCGAAAACCAAGAGCAGCTCCCCTCCTGAAGAAGCCCCCCAATCCCTCACATCCTCCACAGCGTATGTAACCTCTCACACCGCCAGTAACACAAGCTGAAATGTGACCCCAGCAGTGCTTCCCATGACATACACATATCAGGCGCACAGGACGGCGCTATTCGGACTACCGTGTCTGATAACTGGCTCCAATTCCGCCTGCCGTATCTCCCAACTGCTTGTCGTCTTCTGGGAGAGTTCCCGAGACATGTTCGCTTGTCGAGTCGCACGTACAAAGGTACTGTATGTTAAGTTTTCATGCATGTTAGCGGTAGATCTTGCTTATTAACTGTGGGGGTGACGTCCGATCTGTACAAAAAAAAAAGCCTGTTCACACCCTGGATACTAGGTACAAACCCTGCTGAGACCGATTTACATTGGACAGGCATGAGAACTTACTGTAGCCTATGTGCCTTCTGTACTAGCTTACGAGATGATGAGGTACGGGGAAGTGGCATAATGACAGGAATTCTTGTTCCAGTTGAACACTGGGATGTACGCAGAATATATAGTGAGGGTATGACATGCCTTAACTCGCAACACAACGGCGTAGATGAGGACTCTGTATCATTGAAGAGAGCCAGGATATGTAGTAGAAATGTGGTAAGATATGAGAATCTTGCAGAGGGGGGACTGTCTATTCATATTCCGAATCCATCCCATTTTGGCCTGAAAAGAAATCAATCGTTTTAGCTCTATCTACGCTTCGGTATACCCAGACGCCCGCATTTCATTTCAATCCCATATCTCACTCTATGTAGCTAAACAACTTCGTCACCTATCTGAACTCATTCATAAACTCCTCATGGAACTTCTTGATTCTGCCCACCCACTCGGTACCAGGAGCCAGGAAAGTAGTTCTGAAATGTAGTGAGCCTTTCTTTTGGCCGAAGCCGACACCAGGGACGATGCAGACTCCGGTTGCATCGAGGAGGCGGAAGGCGTAGAACTCGTCGGGGGAGCGGCCTTCTTTCTCGGCGGCGGCGATAGCTTTTTCGGGGAGCTGGATGGTGGGGAAGAGATACATGGATCCCTGGAGTTTAGTTAGTAGTTGCTAGTGAGAGGGGACAGAGAATCATACCTGAGGAGTCTGGCACTCAACACCCTCCATCTCCTTGAACGCCTCATACAAAGCAGTAGCTCTCTTCTGAAGACCAGCAAAAATTCCATCCCACTCCTTCTTGTACAGCTTATAACTAGGCTCTCCCTCCTTAGGAGGGTTGACCATCAACTCGACCAAACACTGTCCAATGACCGGTGCGCACAGACTAATAGAGATGAACTTATAAACCTGCTCCACGACCTCGGGGTCAAAGCCACACAGCTCGAAATATCCTCCACGGTGACCACATTCACCCACCATCCCCTTGGAAATACTGTGCAGAGATGCAAGCTCAACATACTTATACTTCTCCGGGTCGGTCTTCTGCATGTTCCGGAGCACAGACTTGAAGCTGTGGAATTTGCCAATGAAGACGTTGGTTTGGTATACTTCGTCGGCCATGATGACGAGCTTCTTCTCGGCGGCGAATTTGATGACGGCTTGGATGTCTTCTTCTGAGAGGGAGGCTCCGGTGGGGTTGCCGGGGTTGATGATGACGATTGAGCGAACGTCAGTTCCTTCAGCGACGGCTTGCTCGTAGGCGGATTTGATGGCCTCAAGGTCGGTTCCCCAGCCCTTGGACTCGTCGAGGTAGTAGGGAACGCATCTGGCGTTGAGGACAGCGAGGGATGCGGTATAGAGGGGGTACTGGGGGATGGGGACCAGGACACCGGTGCTAGGGGAAGCACAAATGATGTGAAGGAGGGTATTGACTCCAGATGAAGCACCGGCAGAGAGATAGATATCTGCCGGGTTTGCGGGGTGGCCGTCACGTCCTGTGTGGCATGATGTCAGTATCGTATGAGAATTACCCTTTGTGGAAATATACTTACTCTCGATAAACTTAGCGACACTGTCTTTGATTCCTGGGGCACCAGCACTGGCACTGTATGCACCAACAGATCCCACGGTCTTCAACAGCCATCTGGCTCTCTCAGTAACATCCTTCTTATACCCCAATTGGTTCAAAAGAACCTCCTCATGTTCCAACAACTGTGGGTTCTCCAACAAGCTCAATACCTGCCTGAAGAAAGTAATGGGCTTCTGGTCCAATTGCTGGGGGTTTCCAATGTTCGCAGAGATGATTTGATTGAAGGGAAGGCTTTTATCGCCCTTTGCCAGCTTGGCTCTGTATTCCTCTGACCGAACAGCAAGCTCTCCTCTCACAGCATATTCTGCCTCCTTAATGTGGGGGTTTATGTTGTTAATGTTGAGACTGCGAGGAGCGGTGGACGAAGACATCGTGCGGGTTCGAGTAGATTTGAAGATATTTTGGAAAGAAAGCGGAGCTTTATCTAGAAGACACCAAGATTAGAAATGATTCACTTGAAGGCAGTGCGGCATATAAATTTTACAGAAATCGAGAGAAAGAAGAAAAATGGTCTGGGAAAGAAAATAACACCACTTTGCATAACCCCACCAAGGTACATGATACTGAGGCCGAGGCCGGAAAGGCTTGCTATTCCCTCATCTTTTTACTCGCGCAGAGTCACAGACATACCTAAAGATCGCAATGCCCATGCTGGTTTCAACGAAAAGCAATATTTGTGGGAGTGGGAGGCGGAGGACAGCGTGAGTGATTTATAGAGCGACTGAGAAAGATTCAGAGATCTGCTGCCAATGGATGACGCAGGGAGGTGAGCCATTGTTTGGTTTGGTGCTTCCGGCTCGGCTGGTGAGTGGTCGGTAGCCCCCGGAGGTCGGAGATGGGCCAATGTATTATTTTGGCTGTTATCGCAGAGACATCGTTGGTGTATTATATGACTGTTTATTATGGGAATTGGAGATCAGTCACTCCATGATTTGGTGCGATTGAAGATGCAGATGTTGCAAATGTTGAGCCGTGGCCGTGTCCTTCTTTGATTAAATGATGTTGAGCGAGTTCGGCTGCAGAGGTGAGATAAGACGAGGAGGTCTGTGGGTTGAGTCGAGTGTGGTGAGATGAATAGAGCTTTGACTTTGTTTTTTTTATTATTTCTGCATCTAATGAGTGATAGAATATCTAATTATTTATAAACATATTGGAGCAGAAGGACCTATTTGACAGCGAGACAAGGCTACTTGCTTGCCTGCTCCTGTATACCCAAACTTGTTTCCTACTCAAGTAAGATTCATCGTTCTGATTCGTTCACATCCCTTCTAATAATTGAATAAAGTCGAATATTCAAAAATTCGGGAATATTGATAGAAAGTAGAAAATCAACTAAGATCTGGTTTTCGGGAAATTGTTGATTGTTGTAATCACGTCCAGTGTCCAAGCCTGCTGGGACACAACGGGGTAAGGAGCCACTTAGTACGGAGGTAACAGTAGGAGAGATGACCATTAACCCCTGGCTACTATTGCAAGAATAACAAAATAGAAAGAGCGGGGAGTTAAGGAGTCAAGAGCCGAATAATAAGAACTTTAAGTGATCTTACTCCTCTTGTGCCTCGTTACCACTCAGACTCTCTCGCCTCACAGCTCTATTTCGTTCTAAACACGTGAGGCACCTACTAAAAACCTCATTCTATCTCTCCCTTTCACCTCCTCGAGCAATGCATTCAATGGCTCTTCTCCCCGCTCCTCACGCTAAAACCATCCATCTGCCCTTCTTTTTACCCTTTACACAACCTCCTAAACCACTACTCAATTCCCCAACCCCTTTTTCCTCTGCTTTTCCCTCTGCTTTTTCCCTCTCGTCTTCTTGACACACTCCATAACGCTCCCCTTCATATCTTGCAGCATGATATAGACAAATACTACAGACCACCAAGTAACTATACTCCCCGCCCCTCCTCCTGCACCCCCTCCATCCCCTTTTTCTTCAAGGCACTCAGGACAGGTGCCGAAATAAGGAGGGAGATCGTCGTCTGAGATGTCATCTCGCTTGCATTCTGCTTGTTTGGGGCAGGGCTTAAAGCCGATCCAGACACGGTGGAAACAGATGCGGTACGTGCGGTACGTGTGGTGGCACTGTTGTGTGTTAGTAGTGAATCTTGGGGAGGGAGAGGAGAGAGTTGAGGATTTGGATAGCCTCCGCAGATGAGTCTTGTGCTTTTTAGCTCTCAGGCAAATAGTAAACAAGAGGTGAGGATGGGCCAACCATTTTGATTATTGTAGTCTCTAGTGCAAGGTATGTTTGCTAAAGTCTGTTAATATATCAGATATGTTATTGTGCTCATCTGTTGCATCTGTGTTGTTGGAGAGATTCTCTGTTCACAAATCCAGCTCAGGAGGTGATTATATAGACCAGCAAATCACTTGCAGAAGCAGTTCGAATGTAAAAAATGACTAGGAGATCTCTTCTATAGACTTCGATAGGCATTATCCTAACTATTCGAGAACCAATCACTTCTCACTTGGCTAGGGGCTCTCTTGGGAAAACCCCCGAAGAGTCAGCATCCCGACTACCAAGAGAGCCTGCACTGGCAATGACCCTTAGAAACCCTCTCCTTTTGCTCGCCAGATATTCCCACTTGAATATCCCCATATTCTTAAGTACTCTCGAATTCTTGAATAAAAAGGACCTAGTATAAATAACAGGCTTCATCTCGAATATACAAACCGGGTTAAAACCCCAGATTAACTTGAGTAATTATAGGTTTCGGGCACTTATCTAATATTAACTAATAATCGGCTTTATATTGAATATCCAATTTGACCCGGAATACCCACTCAATTTCAATGGCCAGCTTCCCACCGAACACTCAAGCCAGCTCGAATATTCTAGGCAACCCAGACATCCAATTAAACTAGAATATTAATCGTGTCTCGAACATTTACCCAAGTTCAATAACCAATCCTATCTTGAAAATTCAAGTCCAGTAAGTAATCCGAATCGACTGGAAATTTCAGTGACATTTAGATACCCGACTTAACACGAAATTTCAAAGGATCCTGAATATTCACCCGATTCCAATTATTAGGTTTATATTAAACATCCGACTTCAATTAAACATCCAGCCCGAATTGAATGTCTAACACAACTTGATTATTCGAACTCAGGTAAATACAAAGTATTCAAGTAATTACCCAAGTTCAATTATCCGTGTTATCTTGAACAAAACATTTCAAACATCCACGTTAATTCGAATATATGAAATAAGTTGAATATCTAAATCAAATTAATGATCTAGACCAAATTGAATATCCAGGTCAAGTCGAATATTGAACTCAGGTAAATATTCAATACAATTAATTGAATAATTCAAATCAGTTAAATATACAAAGGGAATTAAAACCTCAGCGTCCGGAGACCAAAAGCACTTGCTCTGACTATCTCGAAACATGCAAATGGCACTTAGGGGCTGAGGATCACTTGAGATCAGACGGTGCAATGGTAAACATTGAAACGGAAAGTACAACAGGGAAAATCCACAAAACGGTCTTCCCAGTGGTGCATTTGCTGAAAAGCTAGCAATTGTATTGAATTTCCGGATCTATTGCCTTCCAAACGTGATCAACCAATGCTTTGATGCATGAGCTTGTAGAGTCTTCTCCAGAGAGCTCGTGATAAATCATCCCCATAGTTCAAGCATTCCGCAGAATGTAGACAGGGGAGTCGATCAGCTAAACTTTGTAGAAGCAAAAGGCGCAGTAAAAGTTAGCAGCTTCCATCTCCTCATCGCTAACGAGAAGAGAACCCCGACCTCTTTCCCTAACGCCCATTCGCTCACTCAGGGGACCGAGGACATCATCGTCTTTCTCGGTCTTCCAGATATCTCCGAAGCTCTTGTGATACTGCATTTCGAGATTGTAGTCCTCTGCGATCGCACGGAAAGCCTCCCATGGTACAACGTACTCGGGAACCTCCTCAACTGCCTCGTGAAGGAAGAAGTTGTACTTCCAGCCGAATGGAGGCCGGAAAATGCCATCAGCTGGCGTCTTGCCAGGGAACCGAACTCGGTAAACCTCATTACCCCATCCGGCAGTCTCCTCTGCCTCGCCCTCTTCTACCTCGCCATCTTCTCCATCTTCTCCCTCTGCATCCTTCTCGGCCTTCTCATCATCCTTGGATTTTGAAGTTTTCGCAGCCATACGAGCATTGAATGCCTCGACCTTGTCACTCAGGACATCTGAATTAGGAATGGTGCCAATAAGTCTCCCACCCTTCTTCAATGCGCCTGCAACATTCTGAAGCATTTGTCGTGCCTTCGCTTCACTCTCGAAGGCATAATGCATGCAGAACATCATACTGACAACATCAAATCCACCTCCGCGAAGTGAAGGGCCAGGAGTACCATCGAAGCCAACCTGTCTCACAATAGCTACCTTCTCAATTGTGTCGCCAAAGCAATCTTGGACGAAGAACTCTCCTTGGAATAGTCTGGGTTGGGGTCGATTATTGTGTCCACCTCTGCCTCCTCTTCCCCCTCGGCCACCCCCACCACGACTTGACATCTGTCTGTATCTCTCCTTAGCCTGATCAATCGAAATGTCTGCTGGATCTAGGCCAACATACAACTCGACTGATTGAGGTGCTTGTTGCCATTTTCCTAAATCGCCGCCCTTGCCACATCCCAAATCTAGAACCAACAAGCCATTATTGGATTGGCCGCCTCTTTCTCCACGTTCAAGCGCACCCGGTGTGTAGTCTTCCATAGGGCTGAATTTCTGAATGATGGCACTCTTGACCCAATTATTGAAGCTTCTGAGGCCCTTGATGCGACTGTCCGTCTTGCGCCATTCTCGGCCTCGTTCTGGGACCGCATTATAATGGCCCTTGACCGCCTCATGAATTCCTTGTGTAGCTATAGCTGCTTGTAGTTCTGTCTCTCGCTCTTCCTGCTTTCGGCGGATTTGCTCCCGCTCTGCGTCTGTGATTCGGGCTCGCTGGCCGGGACGCTTCAGCTTTCGTCCTTCCGGAGCGGGGGATCTTCTGGCTCTGAGTGGGTTTGAAGGCGAGAGAGATCGGTTTCTGGAATCGGAACGATTGTCAATCCGCTTTGGGGTAGACCCTAAAGGTGATCGCGATCTTCTGCGCTTCTTGGCTGGCTCAAGCTTTGTGGCATTGAAAGGCTGAGGCTGGTCTTCGACCGGTGAAATGGCGGAACCATGTCCTGCCATATTGACAGTATAACTGACTCGTTTCTGGGTCTGGTGAACTGGTGTTCAGAAAGTTGTGTGATCTGTAGATTATTTGTGGTTTACAAGTCCGAATGAAGTCTCAAGAGCGACCCCAGATCTGGCCGCGTCGGGTTACGCACTAGCGCGTGTGCCTGGCTCCCGTCCCGAGCTTTGGAGCTTTCCAACAGCGAAACACATCAAAAAAATACAACACCACACCTTCACCTCATCATAAATCTAATACAACTCAACCTTCCTCCATAATCACTGCGCATTTTAAAATGGGTTCCGATCCTCAATATGCGAAGTTTCCTCTCCTGCCGCTCTCCCAGCACATCTTCACTCTCACGAATCCTTCTGCCCCAAAGGCTACCCAACAAGTATCCTTAAAGAGTCTCCAAGATGCTATCACCGAGCACAAGATGGCACCTCTATACAGATACTTGGCACACCCTACTGAAGGAATTCTCAATGAAAGCGGCGTGAGCAGCTCGCAGACTGCAAAGCCTCTAGGACGAAAGCCAAGCGCAGCTGGGATGGTGGCAAGCAAGCACTCAATACCCAAGGTCGATCTTCCATGGGACGAGGCGCTGTATGAGAAGCTGACGAAGGAGAATGATGAGGAGTTGGAGGGAATCAAGAAGGAGGAGGAAGAAGCGGCTGAGAAGGCTGGGGAGACTGAGGTTCAAGCTGCTCGAGGAAAGCGAGCTGAGTTTTGGGCACGAGTTGGTGATAAGGTATGGCATATCAGCGTGTTTTGGGATCGTGATGTTAATGTGTGCTTAGGACAAAGCTATTGCTACGTACGAGGAGGTATTTGAGAAGACTGGTGTTTTGGGAACGAAAATTGATATTGTCCTGGCTATCATTCGAATGGGTCTATTCTACGGAGACAGAATGCTCGTCAAGAAGCACATTGACAGAGCAAAGACTTTAGTGGATAGCGGTGGTGACTGGGACAGAAGAAATCGGTTAAAGGCATACCAGGGACTTTACCTGCTCACTGCACGATCATACAACTTGGCCGCTCCTCTTCTCCTTGACAGTCTCTCGACCTTCACTAGTTACGAACTCTGCTCTTACTCCTCCTTGGTCGTCTACTCGGTGCTTGCTGGATCCGTATCTTTGAAGAGAGTGGACTTCAAATCAAAGGTTGTCGACGCACCAGAGATCAAGGCCATTCTTGGTGATGGAGAGGATAAATTATTGGCGCTCTCAGGCGCTCTCTCTGCTGGCCCTGGAGCAGATGCTGAGATGACAGATGTTACTTCAGCTACACCATCACACACTACAACCGCTGTTAACCTTACGACACTTGGTACTGATGTTCCTGAAGCCGAAGCTGCTGTCGATTTCTCGCCATTGGCCCAACTTGTTGGATCCCTTTACACTGGAAATTACAGATCGTTCTTTGGGGCTTTGGCTGCTGTTGAGGAGAACTTCTTGACCCAGGACAGATATCTCTACGAACACCGCGGGTGGTTTGTCCGAGAGATGCGTCTCCGAGCCTACCAACAATTGCTTCAAAGCTACCGCGTTGTTGGGTTAGAGAGCATGGCCAACGATTTCGGTGTGTCTGTTGACTTCTTGGACCGGTAAGTGAAAAGTGCTTTTTGCTATGAGATTTACTAATATCCTTCAGTGACCTGGCCAAGTTCATCGCTGCCGAACGTATCCCCTGTACCATCGATCGCGTGACTGGAAAGGGCATCATCGAGACCAATAGACCAGACGACAAGAACAAGCAATATCACGACGTTGTTAGACAGGGGGATCAACTCATCACTAAGCTCCAGAAGTATGGTCAAGCTGTCAGGTTGAGAGGTAGTGAGCGTGCGTAGGCGGGCGAACCTGGGGAGCGAATTGATGCATAATCTGCGTTTGTAAGATATCACATTACGGCGAATAGAGTGGCTTTGCATTGATAGATCCACGCCCACTGGGAGATGAGAGCAACTCGAGACTTTCTATTCTGAACTTGAAGCCTGCTAGTGCAGTAATTGATAGTCAGGCTATACTAACCAAGTTCTCGAGAGAATATTCCCCTTTTCTCAATTCCTCCAAGTCCTGTCCATTTTTCGAAATATCAGCATCCTGAACCGGATAACTCGTTCATACCAAAGCGTCAAATTCCTAGCTATTCTTCGAGGCGTTCGCATGCTGAATTTGGCAAGCACTCTTTTCTCCTCTTTCATATCAAAGCATCCATTTCCAAGCTAATTCATGAAATTTCAGCAGTAAACTCGTTTATTTCCTCGACTGCTATTGAACCTTGAACCATAAGAGAGCAAGAGACCGACCAAGGCACCCAGCCGACGCTCCAGACCACGTCCATAGATGCTCGGTCACAGACATTACATCCAACTCCAACCCTCAGGCAGATTCCTGAATTCAGCTCTATAGTGGCAAATCCTAGAAGGTTTTTAAGGGAAGTCCCAAACCAGTCAATCCACCGACTCAGAGCAAGCACCGATCCTAGAGCAAAGATCACCACCCCGCGAACGCCATTCTATGAGTAAATGTTGTATGAAGTCACATGTTCGAACGAATTGGAATCTAGCAACTCCTCCGTCTACGAGAACATCGTGGCTCCGTCGGCCTGAAATCCCACGATATATTTCTTCGAAGAAATCCCACCTGCTGCTGGTATCGTGAGCGGAACCGTGGTCAAAATATTCTCAAATTGGCTCCCGTCTTTTCTGAAGTTAACGAATATAACTCTCGCCTCTTGCCCCGCCTCCAGCTTTCCCTTCAACTCCTTTCTGGCTGTGGCGTTGCGTCCGTTGATTGTTGGATTTTGGCAACGAGGCTTGGTTGGATCCAGTGCATTTGGATGCTGTAAGAATCGACAGTTCCTGCCGATGATTTCGGCCTCTGTGTAGCCTGTCAGGAGCTCAAAGTGGTTGGTGCAGTAGATGATCGGGAAATCATATTTTTCAGCATCGCAAACAATGAGGGCGATATTGGTATCAACTGTCCCGATATCGATGATAGGATTCGGCCGCTGGCGGATGGATACCTGGAGAGGTAAGCCACGAACTGAAAATGGGCTTGGTTCCGCCTCCGGCGAGTCTCAGAATATGTCACATGGGGGAAGTCCATCTTACCAGCATACTCATCACGTCTAGATTACTCGGCGAATACATATTTGGGGTAATCATTGGATCCTGTACTGGTCCGCCGTTATGGTTCGCTTGACGGTACCGTCGCACCTGTATCAAATCATTAGCAACGTGCCCTCTGATCTTTGCGATATCACCTGTGCTCGTCCAACATACCTGCTCCAGCTGCCGCCTCTCGTCGAGATATTGTGGTATTTCCATTTTGTCTGAGACTCACGATTGGCCTTGGAGAATCTCTCTTGGTGTGATAATCCGAATAAGTCCTTTCCATCAAGTAAGGGCCAACATCGCGGGCAAATAGAGAGGGGGGGTTGTTCTCCGATTCCTTTTTGGTAATTTTCAAGGTGTGTGTCTGTGTGTCTGTATGTTTGCGTGTGTGCGTGTGTGTGTGTGTTGAAAGGTCATGGTTTCTTGCGGAAGATGACTAGTTTATTACCAAGTTCAAAGTAGCGAAGATGGGGAAGGTACTGTACTACAGTCCTGTCTAGGCAGGAGGCCACTTAGAGCTCCCGATCTTGAGGCTCGCATTATGACGGTGACGATCGGAGAGGGCTGGGATGTGGATTCAGACGAAGCTTGTGTGGGCATGGGATTGGGCGACGGGTCCCGCTAAGTAGGGAAAGAGATGGGACTGCATGAGGGGTGATCAACGCGGTGCAGTAGCAGCGTTCCAATAAGTTGGTCTTGGTTTTAAAGCCTTCTTGGGAGGGGGCGGGGTCACGTGAAATTATTCAATCCCAGCAAAATAGAGGTCTACCAAAGTAGACCAAAGCAGACCAAAGCAGACCAAAGCAGACCAAAGCAGACCATATAAATAATGCAACTAGACTGCGTGTTTCCTACACCTGAGATCGAACCTCTGATGGTTAGTTTGTCCTAAAAACTTCAATTATGGTTTGAGAGTTGCCTGTAACTCCTCACATCCATCACCATAAGCCAGTTCGCCACGTTATCAATCGAGATAAACCCAAACCAGCATCGCCCTTTAAACAAATAAGCATAGTGTGCGAGCATGCACATGTCTTAGAAGAGACTCTGTTGACTGTAAGAGTCGTCATTGGATTCGGACTGATGTTGGTCGGCTTTCTCCTCCATCACAACGCCAACCTGCAATAAGAGAAGACGTCCACGCTCGCTGACCGGGCTAATACAGGCTTGAATGTTGGTCTCATCGAGCATATCAAAATTCCCGGTTAAAGACGTGATGGAAATTCCATCAAAGAAAGGAACTTGTCAGATTTGGTTAACAACCCGCCCCGAAATGAATATAAACGTCAGAGCACATAACCCTCGATCAACAGCCCAACAACACTCACCACTCAGATCACGATCCCGGCACCAGACCAGCAGACGCAGAGTCTCAACACTTCTTAACACTTCCCGGCGATCGAGCTCCCTGAGTGGAAATGAGTTGAGCAGGCTTCCTGTGGCTGTGTATGTTCCACTTGTACCGCATTGCAGGATCATGTACTGTACTGTACTGTACTGTACTGTACGAGTGTGAGGCAGATATCTGGGGTACAGGACTAGGTACGCCGTACGTGTTCATTGGATGAGTGGTACGGAGGAAGCGCTCCGCGTCTGTTTCCTTCAGCAGTGCTACAGTAGGTACAAGCAGGGTCTGCAAATTGAGTGCTTCTTTAGCGAGGCTAGGTCTGATAGACGATGCTGGAGAGGCACACTTGAATGTGGCCATCGAGGAATGGATACGACTGCTGAAAGTGTCGATATCTTTTCTGGGTGATACGAAGAAGCAGCTGAGTTGCTAGTGCTAAATCGAATGCCAGAGAAGCAAGGACTTGTGGCGGAAGAAGTAAAATGCTGCAGCATTGAAGAATGGACACTAGCTTAGGCTTCTCATACTACCAACAGAATGTACTGGGAATCTGTAGGAAGCCAGGAATCATCCGTTCGATTGACCACCAAGCCATTCGAGATGGTTGTCAAGCCACGAAAGGTCGGACAAGCCATCAGGGTTTTAACCTAATTCAATGTAGAATGCCCCCAGTTGGTTCTCTCTCTAGAGCAAGGCGCTTTCACTCGACAATCCCAAGCTTCTCCTTCGTCTCATACAACGACAATGATCGCCTGCCCAAGGCCTACCGGGGCAGCTCACTGTCTCCTACCCTCGATCTCTCGTCCGCATTACAGGTCAAACCACCACCAAGCTGCAAGTCGATACCGACAAGCTGATGTGAACACAGCAGACCTAGTTTATACCTGTCTAAGTCAACTCTTTGCTATGGCGTGGTACACAAGTGTAAGAGTGAGGCTGGCATCGCTTAAGTTGGAGGGAAAGTGATGCAGAGAATTGGTTGTTCACCAACTTTCCTCAAAATAGCACATGTACTTCTACCATCAGCCAGTCTTGTTGCAAGCCACAACACTTGCGCTATCCATTATATGGCAACAAATCCCCAATTTGCGATTCAAATATTCTGCAGTGGAATAAAAAGGAGGCCCAGGAGATGATGAAACCCAACTCAGTCGACAACCTGGCAAGATGTGCTAGGCTGTCTGTCCCGACCTCAAGCGGAAATATGAACGGGAAGTCGAGAATGATATCGCGGAGCCTATATGATGAGGAGGGGTGAAGGTAAAGCAGACTTGATAACCAAGTTCACAGCTCGCCAACTCCGGAAGCTTGAAACCATGCTTGGTAAATCAAGTCACGTTGCCGGAGAGCCTTCTCCAAGCAACGGTGCGTGCTCAAGACTTGATAAATATCTACACCCGGGTCTAAGGTGACTTACAACATCGAACAAGGTGAGCGTTCTTGACCAGAGTTTTCTATAACGGTGGAGACATCGACCAAGGTGGGTGTCCAAAGCTAGGTGGATTCATGGGATCGTCTAGATAACTTAAACTAGTAGATTGGTTCAGATGAGGGACTGCAACAGTCATGCTACCTCACATTCTGCTCAACACAATAGCACCAGCTCTTACACCTCCAATTGCTGTCAACTACAGTTTCGAGAAAGGCACCCAACCTCCCATCCGATATTCTACTGCCTGTTCGAAGTCTCGAGCACAAGGTAAAACAAAGTCTTTGGTGTTTGTCTTAAGCGGATCTACCCTTTCTTTCCACAACACTCATTGGTTAAGACACGCTTGCAGGCCCGCTGACGACTAGACATAGTCCCCATTCGAGCTTGATTTTTTGAACAAGGCTATCATGCCTCCAGCAAGACAAGAACACGAGTCTGGAAAGAGCAGTGCTGAGAATCAAGACCGAAAGTATCAAGGTACGCGCGTACATTAGAAAATGAGGAGAAATAGGAATACCAACCGGAAACTAAGCAATCAATCAATTTCGGACTTCAAGACCCCTCTACTAGAACATCTACTTTGCCATGCCTTCTGAATTAGAGGCCGTCAAGATAGACTCCCAGGTCGGCACCCACCAGGCACCTCAAGCCACCTGACCGAAAGTCATAAAATAAAACAGGCGCCCAAGACAGCGGCCTCGAAATACGA
The DNA here is from genome assembly GCA_037952635.1 of Bryoglossum gracile. NCBI lineage: Eukaryota > Fungi > Ascomycota > Leotiomycetes > Helotiales > Bryoglossaceae > Bryoglossum > Bryoglossum gracile. The sequence continues at coordinate 61,016 of JAPZPB010000105.1, read as the reverse complement.
TATGCCACAAATTTTTCACCAGCCATGCGCGTGTACTCTCAAAACGCCCAAAGTAGCCACCCGAAGTAGTTAGCGACACGCACAGAAATCCCACAGCACAGCTTACCTATTAGATGAAAGCAAGTACTACGCTAGTACAAAGGTAAAATGGGATGAAAGCAGCGCCAAGAGCACAGATGAAGCATCATCTCACATGAACTACATGTACTCAGCAAGTCCTCTGTCCCGAAACCACCTTTGCACAAGCCCCCCTTACCCCCGACAAACCCCTCACTTAGCAACTATCAATATCAGATTTTCGGAGTCCAAGACATGAAAGTCAAGTCAAGTCCAGACATCAGCATTGTCAAGAAATCGAAACACGCCTCATCATCCCAAGTGTGACCTGACGCGGCTCTCAAGCAGAGAATATGCCGACACGAGGGTTTGGATGTCTTCAGATACTCCATTCCATCTGGATTATTCCAGTGAGCTTGAAAATCCAGTCGGGCTCAGATCTCCAGCTTATCTGGAAAATGCGAGGACCTTGGATGCCAGCATATGTTGAGATGCTGAAGTAAACCGGTGTCGTGGGAAAGTACCTGCAGACTATTGTCATCCGAGATACTCTACACGGGTTGGAATACCCAAGATTGCTAGACTATGCTCTAGCTCGGAATCTGGGGGCTTTCTGGGAGTCAGTTCATTGCGGGTGATATCCACTGCATGGAGGGAGCTTTCATCAATTATCAAGCCAGTCCGTAACAGTCCCAGCTATCTCCTCAGCACCCCCTCCCACCTCTCAATCTCTCAATCTCCCCTCACCATTCCCACCATCCAATCCCCATCCCCACCGACCCCAAAAGCCCTTCAAGTGACCTCAGCTATAACTCCACCTCCCCGAACCCAAACCAACCCCACTCAATAGCCAAGCCACCAGCCTCCGCCCACCGCCTCCACCCATCATCAACAACAACAGACATACGGAACCTCCCAAACACCCCCATCAAGCCATCCATCCATTCACAAAAAGACCTCCCCTCGCTCCAAACCCTTACCCCCAGCCCCATTCCCATCCTCGCATCTCCCGGCTCGTCCCGCCCACCCGCCAACCCACAAACCCGGGATCGAAAAAGAGCAAAAAGAGAAACTCACAGACACAACAAAGGAAAGGAAAGGAAACAATGCCACAGCACGCCACGGGCCGAGCTGCCGCCGAGGAACAAACGCCCAAATAAACACTACAGTATAACAAGGCACGAGACATTTCCCGCCAGGCGTGAGATACCATGTACTGTACCAGCTACCCATGAGACTAGCTTCTTTATCCGAGCGCGTAGCAGGTGCTACTATATTGAACTTGGCACCCACGCAACTCGCGACACACGCATAGCGCAGGGGAACCGCACACAGCTTGATTCCCGTGTCGAGGGGAGGCACGTGCTTGCTTGCTTACTCACTTACTTCCTCAACCTCCAGAATTCAAAAAGCCGCAACACGACCTCCAACCTCCCGACACACTTTGCACCCCGAAACACGCAACATACCGTACCTCGCACCTCAAGCATGAATCCTCCTCCAACAACGCCAACCCCCGGATTTGCAATTCCTGTATCTGCAGGCTAGCGAGCGAACCCGGCGTCCGCAGTCCCCGAAGCACGTTGGGAGAATTCCTCCCGGCAAGCAAGCACTGTACTTCGTAGCCCGCCTGCATTCCTCGCTCACGACTGGAGGAAGAATTCCGGTTCCCCTTTCCCATCTCCCTCAAATACGCTTGTCGCCCAAGCTGGGATGAAGGGCGAGTTGCTGGGTCAGGGTCCGGATGCGGGGGTTTGGCGCTGCGGTGGCGGGATTGAGCTTATATACTGCGTGCGGGTCCTTGCGGAGTCTGGAATTTTCTAGGCTACGGGTGAGGTGAGCAGGGTTATGATGGAGAGTGGTGGGTGGGGTTGCTGGAGGGCGAGACAAAATATGGATACCGAGCCGAACTAAGGTGTTGGTATTTGGGAGTGCAGTGCCAAGATTTTGGTTGTCCTTGAGGGCCTGGGAGGAGGGGTCGAGATCTGATGCCAGTTCCTTGAATGTCGTGCACCTTGTGCGGGGAGTCAAGTCGTTCCCAGATTCCGGTTCCTTGATCTCGAGCTGCATGCTCGTAATCCTGTCTTTGATACTGATTCTTTGACATCGGTCTGTATATCCTGGTGATGATCCCCACATACCTACTTAGTATTCAAACCAACAGGGGTAAAGCACGCAAGCACGCTGAGCAGATATCGAAGTCCCAGAAGGGATTGAAGTATATCCTTCTATTCCTCTCCAACTTATCTGACTAGCTAGTTAGCATGCCACCCTTCTCTTCCGTTTCTAGAAACGAAGTCCGCTCCCACAAAACTCCTTCCATGCAATTACGAACATTGATACTCTGACAATAATGTGCAAAAAGAAGGGAGATGATGGTACCGGTGAGGCAAATAACCATAAAAACGCCGGGTTTTGATGCAAGTCGCTTTCCCTTTCCCTTTCTTCATGAAAAAACACAAACGCTGAAATTGCAGCAATTAAACTCCAGAAAACCCCCAATTATGCCCGATAGAAACATACACATACACCCAACAGGTACTATGACCTTTGGTTTTCAGTTAGCTCGATTTCCGAGCCGTCGCGGGAGGCCTGGCGATCTTGGGTTTGCTCGCGGGTTATGACTCTCCCGGGGCGCTTGATGTCGTCCTCTTGGGAGGTCTTGGGGTTGCCCTCGAGATCGTCCATGTGGCCCTCTTTCTCGGCGACGATGCGCTCTTGCTTCTTGTACATCTTGTAGAAGTTATAGGATCCCCACAGTTGTGCTGAGGCGAAGAGGACGTGGAGCATGGGGGTGGTGACCTTGAAGGCCATGGTCCAGCGGTCCCAGAGACTGCCAAAGAGGTACATGGTTAAGATTGTCTCGGCGGTTGTGCCAATCAAGGTGGTGATGCATGACCAGCGGAAGATGGACCGAAGGAAGCGGTGGGAGGTGGGGTAGACCCGGTAGAGAATGATTGAGATGTGTGGGAGGAATTCGGAAACAATGTCAAAAGCACCTAGGTTTGTGAGCTTGGAAATTGCTGAACAGGGATTGGAAGAAGCTTACCCCACACAGTACACAGGATGAACTCAATTGTCGCATCCCTCTCGCGCACCAGATTCAAACTTATAGCAATAGCAGATTGTCCAATCATGATCGTACCGATATGATGTCCAACGCTGACTGGCGAGATCTTGGGCCGGTAGAAGAGCTCGAAGACATACATTGCGATGAGCCTGGCAAGAAAGTTAGCAAACTATATATTGAATGATTCACTGACCCGGCTGGGTAAGCCAGAGGGGTAAAAGTTCAGGGTCCGACTCACATTTGAGCAGCAATGATCAACACGTCACCCTGGGTAACATAACGGGATCCAGCGAATGGAGTATGGAAATTGGCCGACCCAAATGCAACATCAACGAAAGGATAGGCGGCCATAAACAGAATTAATAGCTTGGTTGCCCCGGCTATGTGGTGATTCACAAAGCCCCTGCGCACAGTCTCGTTCATCTGGGTATATGTCTTTCCATATATGCGTTTCAACAGGAAGCCCTCGAGCACATAGAAGCGAACGATGAAGTAGTTGATGAAGATGATGGATATTATTAGGGCGCTGAAAGGGGCCAACCTCGAGATTGTTTGGAGGGGTACGCGGTTGACATGAGGTCCCTTCTCGAGGAGGGTACTATTTGCGAGTGCCGACATTGTTATTCTCGTTGTCGTTGTTGTAGTTGGTTGGTTAGCTCTCGTGGAATGGGTGTAGTAGGTTGAAGAGTGATCAAGCAGACAGGCGAGTCGAGTCGTTGAGAGCTGAGAGGTGAGCAATCTCGAGTAGAGTCAAAGAAGAGAATGTGGTTGAAGGAGTGAAGACCTCGCCAGATTAAGTATTGGGGGGGTGGTGATGCGGTCGACGACTAGGTTGCTGGCATGGTGGATGGAAGGAAGGTGGGTGGCTGACGGATTGACAAACGATGAGAATAGAAGGAAGTTTCTTGATCCTCCATGTGTCGGAGGGATGTTTGAATGTTTTGGGGGTTTTGCTGGCGGGCGGGCCTGACCGTAAGTACTACTGTACCGTACTGGAGTAGTGCTACTTAATGTCTTAATGTAGTGAACAGCCGCAATGGGTTGGGGGGGGGGGGGGGGGGTTGGGGGTTGGGGGGGTGGGGGTGTGAAGATGCCCCGGGCCCCGGGCGGTGTTGTTTTTAGAGCCCCGCGTTGTTTTTTTGTTTTTTGGGTTTTT
>JAPZPB010000105.1:0-56723 GCA_037952635.1 Bryoglossum gracile | reverse complement strand
GGGGGGAGGATGATGATTAGTGGGGATTGGAGTTGAAGATGGCCCAGGGCCCAGGCTCTCTTGTCTTATACTGACCGCAGTGTATTATTTCTGTATTGCGTATTCCGTATTTCTACACTACGAAGGTATGTACTTACCAGGGAGAGAGATCATGGCTGCATGGTAAGATTACCCATTACAGTACTGTACTGTACAGCACGGTGGCGGAATGGTCAACTTCGCTGAGACAGGAATGGGCCACAGCCCTGCTTTGCTGTCACTCATCTCACGCGTTTCTGTATGGGTTCTGAGCTCTGCTCTGATTGGCTGAGGGCTCAATGAAAAAAGGTACCAGGGCACGGAGATTTCCCCAGATTCAGAAGTCGGTACAGTATACGAAGTACTGTACATTTATGGGAATTTACAATTTACCAGCCAGCCAAGCCAGTCAAAAGACAACTTGCAACTTGCAACTTGCAACTTACAGTACAGTACAACTCACAACTTAAAGAATATACAAATGCAGAGGGTAGAGGGAAGGTAAGACTGCAGCTTATACAGACAGCACTCTTCCTCGTACTCGTGCTACCCTACAATAACTTGCCAATGAATGCAAGTACTGTAACAGTACTGTACACTGCCGTATTGCTGGTCGTAGTCGGCGTCCTATTCGCCTTCCACCAGCTCGTCCCTAATTAGATAATTGACGCCCGAAACCCAGCGTGTTCACGCTTGTTACCGATGCGGATATACATCTGCTCCAGTTATGCTGGTGAAGTGCGCCCCTTCCTGTGCCTCCTAAGCCTTGCCACCAGATGCTGCCTTTTCCGGCCTAGCTCGGTCCGATGGGTGTTAGTTTGACAAAGTACAAGTAGTCAGGGTCCCGGTCTGGGTCGGGCCCGGGGATGCTCAGGCACAAAACAAAGAACAAGGGGGCTCGAGTGGCTCGTGTCGGCCAGATCGCATTTACCGTGTACTTGGTATATTACTGGTACAGCCTGCGTACGAGCAGAACCATAGCGAGGCAGCAATTGGGCTTCTTGATACGAGCATTACTTGACAAGTACTGTACAGTACAGTACAGTCCACATGTCGTCGTAATACTCGGGGCGAAGCGTTGCTGGTGCCCGTGCAATCGACTTTTTTGGTCAATGGGCGTGCACAGCACTGCAGCTGCACTGAAAGAGTCAGTGAGTGCCTAGGTATTCATTCAGTCGTCTCCATAGAATTTACCGCGGGCAGAATGCACAATTCCCGCACTATACCGTAAATAGTTGGAGTGTCAATGTAAAGAACAGCCCTCCCCAGCGCAGATCTTCCCATCTTCCTCCATTGCAGCACTGTCCCAAAGTACTGTGCAGTACAGGAATTGCACTGACAGGTCGCCTTGGTTCGCTCCCCCGAGCCCTAAATTACTTGGCAAAGCTTGTCCAGACATGTCGAATGAACGCGTGGATGGATGGGCCCTCTGTCACCGACTCACCGTCGGCTTGTCACTGTACTCGCTCGTAAGGAGTCGGCCGGACGGACGAGTAGCACCACGGTACGAAACTACTCCAGTGTGAGAAGTACAATACTGTACTAAATTCCCTGGTATATTCGTATGTATTCGTAAATAGTGATACGGAATTATCCTCATCTTCAAAGCACGCAATTGCAGCCGAATCCTGCCCCATTCACACCATTTGAATTTGAATTTGAATTTGAATTTGATGTCAATATATTGCATGGCTTTATTCACAACACAAATCACAATCGACGAGCCTCGACCGGCAATGGCTTGCATTACCGCTCTGCCGACTATTGACAATACAGTACAAAGGTGCTGTATCCAGAATTTGCTGTCGCACAAGCCAGTGATCGTACTTTAAACCCAGACCATCGTGAGGAGGGTCACATTCAGCGATTCGTGGTGTTTCGAGACCACACCATTCACAACTTCAGCACGATCCAGCCTTGTGCGAGAGAAGACTCCCGTCGCATCAATTCAAATTCTCCTTAGCTTCCAAGGTTCAATCAATACTTTTGCTTCCCCTGATGCTCAACCGCCGTACATCTTCCAACAACGGCTTCCCAACGACATCTAAATGTCATCAAACACTCCAATCGGGACTGATTGCCTGATTCTCTTCACACTGCCTCGGTCAATGATCAACGACCTGTTTGTCATCGTGCCGTCCGTCGACTCATGGTGCTATCGCAGCACTTTACCTTCGTACACTACTGTAACATCAGAGGCGATTCAGGTTTACTTCTACGTTGTGCTGTACTGTACATACAGCACAGCATTTCTTCTGTTTGATTGATGCGATGGTTTCAGCCCTCCGAACAGTGCATTGCAAACCAAATCAACTGTTTTGGAATAAGTGACTCTGTTCCTTCTAGAGCTCCAGCGACCACCACTGACGAACTTGACTGTAACCAGAAACCTTGCCACTCCACAACCAAAGTACTGTACTGTATAAAGTACGGTATAAAGTACTGCTCCAAGCAAGAACCGTTCCCCACCAGACCGCATTAAAAAAATCCCCAAATAGTGAGACGAGGCAATTAACTCATAACTCGAATCGTGCCCTTCGTACCTTCGTAGGGCGCAACTTACTGAGCCTCGCATATTTGCAGCACTGCGCCCCCCCCCCCAACCACCAACACCCAATAAATATCATGGAAGGAAGATGGCGGTGGCTTCAGCGTGCAGCTAACTTTAAAATAGCTACTTTACTGTATAGTCACGGTATCTCGACATGCGATAACGCTTACTGTTGTCTTTCCCAAGACCTGCCAAATAGTATTGCTCAAAGCGACAACATCTCTAACCTGTTGATCCTTGAGGAATCAAGATCCGGCTCATCAGAGCGCAGCCATTTCAAAACGAGCCTCTTTCTACCCCTGAAAGCTTAATAAGCCTTCTGAAGTTCTAAACAGTTAGAACAGACTAATCGTCTGTGCCCTCCTCCGGCAATCTGTTTTTATTTTATTTTATTTTATTTTATTTAGCTTCGCCAGTCATTTCGCCTCGGTGCCAAGACTCTTGTACAAAAACCGTCTAAGCTTCATGATACTTCGACCTTTTTCTATATGCTCGCTTAACGCTGAGGTTAAATGGCCGGCGAAGTTAAATAAAATAAAACAAAATAAAACAGATATCTGGTTAGAAATGGACAGGGGGGGAAGGCACAGACGGTTATCTGACTGTATTCGCTTGCCTCAGAGTCTCGGAGAGCGAGCGAGATGAATATCCCTGCAAATCATTTGAGACTCTGGGGTACTGCACAGGGACTGGTGACAAACACCAAAACACCAAAACACCAAAACACCAAACACCAAACACCAAACAATCTTCCCACAAACCGAATAGCTGAGACCGGATGCCGAGCTTTTCCAAGACTTTGACACTTCTCGTCGCCCCACTCAAGGTTCTGATATACTGTAGACTACCTTTCTTGCGTTTTACGGCCTGATCCGAGCAGAAAGGAATTATCCCGGGTTCTTCCAAGAGGAGGGTATATCCCGCAGCTAAGCGATCTCCCGAGGCAGACCAGGACTTTTAGCCGGTATTGAGAAGTCGAGAGCAGAAACACATACGAGATTGCCGCAATCTCGGACTGTACGAAGGTACTATAAGGCTGTACCGTAGTCAATACTGATAATTAAGCATATTTTTTAATCTCCGAGGGAGAAAGGGGCAAGTCCGCCTTATTCCCCCGTCTTACCTCCCGAGTAGATATCGCAAGTACCGTACGGTACTGATTATTCACAGCACCTTTACGACGACGAGTTAGAACTTGAGAGCTGCGGCGATACGATGAACACTCAGGACCTTCCCAAATCAGAAAGAGACAGACGCGCCATTGAAAACTATATGTACCTGTTTCGGTCTTGGCAAGGCGAGTATCAGGCTGCCGTTTAAGAAAGTTAGCGTCACCGCGTGTTTTTAGATTGGCCGTCGGTGACAAATGACAATGTCCGCGTTACAGTATTGTAGTAAAGAAACGTCTTGATCAAGTGATTGGGATGCTCGTATTATGAGGGTCGGGTTTATAGAGTTATTCAACCTTTAACCTGGAGTTTCGAGGAGAGTAACCCGAGATTAAACAGTAAGCTGTTGTTCTTTTAGTATGTGGTTTATCCTTTAGACGATATACCTTGACTACCTCCTATTATATTTCTGTTGTAGCCTGAGCCCTGATAGGTGTAGATATGAGTTGGTATAGTACGAATTCCGAAGTCGGGTCGTATTTCAAGGGATGTTCAAAAATGGGGGCAGCCGAGGGGAAAACCCCACCTCTCTCTGTACTGTACTGTGTCACCATCACCATCACGCAATCACAAATCATGCTTCCTCGCATCTTCTCCCGCTTTTCTCACATCTCGTATTCCCCCAAATTCTCCCTTCTTATTTGCCAGTCCGTATACCAGGCATACTCGTAACTCCAGCCCGCTCAGCCTCGCTGTCCACGCTAAATCCTCCGTCTCTCAAACCTAACCTACCACATGCCCCCTTTCCCTTCACATTTCCCCCTCCCTTGCTCAGACCCAAACTCCAGCCTTGCTGGTCCAGAGCCTGTAGCCATTGAGCTTGTTAGTCAGCGAGGCTGAAAGCCGCTGTGGGTGGACGAGATGTTCTTGCTCGTAAGAGCTGACATCGTGAGGCTTCACTGGTGTCTCTGAAATGTGAGAGTCGTCACTGAGCTGCGAGATGCTGGTAATACGGTGATGAAACACGCATTGCAGCTTTGTCCAACTATTTTGAACTGAACTTTGGAAAGTACATAAGGTTTGGAGCTATCTCGTAGTTTTTATCATCACATCATCCAGTCTGATATTACGATTCGGTCTATTTATTCTTGAAATTGAGTTTCCTCTCTTGGTAGTGAATCATGTCAACAACAACCTCCTTCTTAAGTTCCGCAACCGCAACAACCACCCCAAGTGCAACAGCATCCTGTATTTCCGTAACTCCTGATAAAAATGGCTATGTACCAGAATGGGCCTGTAACGCGAATTACAACTACTACCCCTCCTTCGGCGCTGCTCTCTTCTTCGCTGTTATATTCGTAAGTACAACTTCTCCCCCTTTCCAATCTCCCAAATCACTTCAATCCGCAGGCCGAATCCCCTCTTCCTCACCCCAAAACACCCAAGCTAACAAACTCCCAGGGCCTCATAACCGCCACTCACATCTTCCTCGCTACCACGCACAAAAAATGGAAGCTCTCCTGGGTCCTCATCATGGGCTCCACCTGGGAACTCGCCTCCTTTGCCCTCCGCACCGCCGGAACCAAGAACCAACAATCCAACCCCATCGCCTTCGTCTCGCAAATCTTCGTCTTGCTCGCCCCCATGTGGATCAATGCCTTCATCTACATGGTTCTCGGGCGCATGATTTATTTCTTCCTGCCCTCGCAGCAAGTCTGGGGCATCAAGGGGATCAAGATCGCCAAGATCTTCGTGTGGCTAGATGTTGTATCCTTCCTGACGCAGGTTGCGGGTGGGGTCATGATTAGTCCGGGGAACGGACAGAGTACGCTCATGATGGGAATTCACATTTACATGGGAGGGATCGGATTGCAAGAAGCGTGCATCCTCGTCTTCATGTCCATCGCCATCAAGTTTCTCCTAGAGATGCGAAAGCAAGAACGCGCACTCTCCTCATCCGACACGCCAATCCTCGACGGAAGACTCTCTCTACACTGGAAGCGCCTCCTCTTCGTCCTCTTCGCATCCCTCGCCCTCATAACCGCGAGGATCATCTTCCGCCTCGTCGAATTCGCGTCCGGTCTAGATCCGAGCAAGAACCCCATCCCGTACCACGAAGCTTACTTCCTGGTCCTCGACGCACTGCCCATGTTCTTCGCGTGCTTGCTGCTTGCGCTAGTTCACCCTGGGAGTGTGCTCAAAGGCGAGGGAAGCGAGTTCCCCAAGGGACCAAGCAGGAAGGAGAAGAAGGCGATCAAGAAGGCGAAGAAGGCAGAGAAGTTGAGAGTTAGGGAGGAGAAGAAAGCGGTGAAGATGGGGTTGAGGAATATCAAGACTATGGGCTCAGATGAGCTTGTTTGAGAGTTGGGAGATAGGTGTGATTCGATAGATGCTCAGGCTTTCCTTCCGGGACTTGCGATGCTTGAATGCGGTTTGTAATAGTGTTGTGTACTAGATCTAGGCGGTTAATAAATAAATAGCTCAAAACATACATCATGATTTTAATTCCTCCTCTCACATCAATTTCAAACAAACCCACCATCCCCTCACTTCCACACTCGGCACAGTACCGTACAAGTAAATCCACAACAACAAACCCAATCCCCCAAACCCCAGCCCCCAACACAGCTCAAAACCAATCCATCCAAAAATCCCCGCTGACCAAAAGAAAAACCCCCACCCACCACAACAAGCAAGAGCAAACAAGCCCAGACCCAACCTCTCCCCACAAGCCAAAGACGCATAAGAACCGAAGGGAAAAAATAAGGAGTGTCATATACCCCTATCCTGACAAAACTCTCTCGCTAGATACCCGGTTACTGCGCTCTGGGTCTTTGGATGAGGGTTGGGATTTAAGGGGTGGAGTGGAGTGGAGTGGGTTGAATTCCAGGCTTGCTGCCTTGCTTGCTTCTGGGTTGGTTGCTTCTGGGTTTATGTGGAGGTGCGCGAGATAGATGGGTAATGAGGTGCTGGAGGGGAGGCTGGTAGGTAGGTCGGTACGGCGGAGTTGGGGGTTGGGATGTTGAGTTGGGGCTGTTGTATTGTTAGTTAGTTAGTTAGTTCATCGCGGGTGGTGGGCGCCTGTCTAAGGGGATAGGCTGGCCACGCCTGCAAGATCAGTAGATAGGCGTTGCTGTTTCTTCGCAGGGGGGGATTGTCACGTAGCATACGGGTGTACTTGTTGCATCGAATGGTTGTCTAATTCAGAAGAGCTCAAAAGGAGCATCTGCAGTACTTATATAGAGCAGCTGAGGTGGTGACTAAGCTAGCGCTTCATGCCGCGACAGGTATTCTGGGGGTTAAAAATGTGTTGACTTTTGGAAAGTTGTCGTTGCCCCCTTTTTTTCTCGCTTCCGCTCTCGGCAATTTTTGCCCAAACAACGAGACCCCTTCGAAAGTCATGATAAATAATACGAGGAGGTGATTAGACGCGTAGACGTGCATGGACATCTATGTAGGAAAACCTCCGTCAGGATCATCCTTCGGGTCTAATGCTTCTATTTACAGGAACACAGTGGTCGTGGTTAGCCTTCATCCCTTTTCCCATGGCTGAGTCGCTTCCCCCCGCTGGCAAATTTTCGACCAACCACTTACCCTTTTCAAGATACGAGAAACAGGGGCGGGGTGAATAAAGAGGTTGAACAGCATAATTTTTCCTTTAGGGAAATCTCCGCCTGGGAAACTTTGGTGATTATGTGGTTCCATTCACAGGCACAGGACGTTTGGCAACGGGTTCAAGGACGCCGTGATGTGGACGTGGGGCTTGAGACTAGTAAGATGATTCACGGCCTCACTCGTTATCTTGTACTTTTTTCAAGGCTTGCATACTCGAGTTTTCCTATGCTGCTGTGGCGTTTGTTGACTTGCATATCAAGTTCTTTTTCCATCCGAAGAAGTTACACAAACCTCTCGCCTATGATTCGGATCTTCACTCGCCTCTATCACCTGCAAATGCAATAACCAACAAGTAGCCCCTCCAAACCCCAAAATAACCCCCATTTAATCTCTCCCCGCTCCCCCGTTACGAGTCCCCCAAGCGACGTTCCTCACGTCGGCCAGCTACTTCATCTCTGTGTCTACAGTAAGCAAACACCCTCTTATCATACCCGTACTACCGACATTGCAGCCGCGTTGTACAACCCCTACGTATGCAAGCGACAGCCGACAGCCACAAGTCATGATATCTTCCAAGTCCGTATTGTAGTCACGGGTACTACACTGTTACACACTGTGTTCTTCTCCTCGCAGTCCTGACACTGTTGTGCTGTAACTGCTTTCCACACTTGGAATATGACAGCTTTTGCTGTCCCTTCGGCGCCGTGTTTAATTTTGGTCTATTATCTTGATAACGTACTGTACCGTACCTGATCGGCTGTTCGACGAGCGTGCGTAAAATCCTTTCCTGCTAAAGATGCAGTTAATGAACGCACCGTCAATCTCGGTCTCCTACCAAGCTTATAGCTATCTTTGTTCTGAAAGCCGAATCTCAACCTTCATCTCCTCTGCATATTTGCGATCAATCTTCCAAAACAATCTTAGCATCCCTAGCTTTCACACATGGCGGTAGTGGCATCCTCACTCCCCACATCCCCAAATCAAAAACCGTCCCTGCTTGACCACCAGGTAAAGATCGACACACTTCCTTTCCTATTTCCCTCTCTTCTCCTGCCAACCGCGAGGTGCGTCGGAGACTTTTAAATACGGAGGGAAGACACTGTCACCTGCCGTTTATTCTCACTCGCACTTGTTCACTCTCAATGATCTCGAGCTCGTTGGGTCTAACAACGTCCTGCAATTTGAAATTCGTGCGAGGCTAAATGCTGTGTTCTAAAGCTGTATTTTAACTCTCATATGTGGCGAGGAGAGAGGGGCGCTGTGGTGGAAAAGATGCCGAGAGATGCATGCGGGTTTCCGATAGACGTGGAACCGTTGCGAACGTTTCCCGCAGCCTCTTCTCCAATAGAGATCCTTCCCCCTGTCTTTAACAAGGGCCCATTAAACCCATTTTCTCGAGGTGCGATGGGCAGGTCGGAGAGGGAGAGGTTTTTTTTTTTTTTTTTTTGGCTCCCATGTCAGGATGATTGAGATGCGAGCCAAGCTGTCGGCTTTTTCAAGGGAATGTTCAGTGGTGGGATGCCAGGCGAGGCGTAAAGAGGTGCGTTTCACGGCAGCTGGTTATCAAGAGAGGTTTGTACCGTGGATCTGGGTATTAAGTCGAGAGATGCCGCACCCTTTATGTCAGCTGGAATTGGGCCCTGATGATCTACACCGCGATATTCTGATATTCTACTTCATGTTTATGTCGAGAAGAGAAAAGTATACAACATAAAATTTCTCAAGCTCTGTGCCTGCGGATCAGCGAGAAGCTTGAGAGGCTGAGGTTGAGATTGAGGTTGAGTTATGAGCGGCGTCCTCAGAGAGCCGCGAGGCGGCGAAGTGGTTTCAATATGCCTCTCACTAATATCGATGAGTGCATTGTCGATATGTATCTGTAAGTTTTTATTAAAATGCCAGCCCGAAGATTTAGCTCAGCTACTGATAAGAAACAGCTCGTCGAGTCCAAAATGTCCGAGACTGGTCGAGGCTCCCCCTCGTCTGCTGGTGTAAGTTATGCATGCTCGCAGCGCCACGCCCTCTTACTTACTGCTCTCAGTGGTCCTGCTGATTTACTTCGATTCTGTGCTTTTCACAGCTGGTACGGCAATACTGTCGAATGGATATGGGGTAGATTATTCGAAAGCAATCTGTGAGAGGGCAGTGTTGTTGTGTTTGGGTTGTTATATGACGACTAAAGTAAGGATATTGACTTGGCTGGGAGATCTCCAACTGACATGATTTAGGTTGTGAGTACGGGTAGCAGCGAGTGAGATGGCTCAATCTACTGACAGTGAAAGCTATTGTACTATTTCCTTGTGGAAAGAGCGGTAGGTTTGAAGTGACTTCCACCTGGTGTGCTTTCGCGCTAACGACTCTTCTAGTATATCATCCGGCGAACTTCAACGAGGAGAATGAGGGATAAGCGCTACCTGTTTAACTCCTTCGGAATGTTAAGTAGGTTTCTTCATTCAGCACTAGAGAAAATACTAAGCTTGCGTCAGTACCATATTGCGTTGTCATTGCTTTGAATTTTTACTTGTGAGTGTTCCGGTCCAACTCTCAGGGTAGACTTTTCTAACGCAGCTCCCCACCACAGTCGTTTTGCAACATACAACAACCAAGAATGCCGTATAGGAATGAAGAGAGTTGCAATGATACCCCTGATTGCTTTTGATATTTTAGTAAACGTATAGTCTTTCCCCCACCACCCCACTAACATTCATCAACTGACCTTCTTGCCTAACAGGTATACCTGACCTCCCTGTTTCTCATCCCGTTGCGCTGTAAGTTCCATAAACCATCCTGCTGCTCTGTGCTGATAAAAACCAAAAGCTCTGTACTCGTACAAAGTCAACCGACAATCTCAGACCCGCGCTGTTGCCCTAAGGACTTTCATTGGTAGTTGCGCTACCTTGGTGTCCAGCGTTATGTCAGTCCACACTCGATATACATTTTCAGACATGAAAAAAGTGACTGACCTCTCGCAGAAATCTCACGGTCGTGATGGTGCTCAACGGGGAGCCAGGCTGGATCTGTCTTATGTGCTGCAACGTCGACAGTGCGTCCTCCCCCCCCACCACCAGCTTTCCTACGAACTCCTCGTTACTAACCTCACATGCATCAGTTCTCTTCAGCGTCCTCGTCCTCCATTGGATAACCTCCAAAGATAACGCCTCCACTCTTGTCACCCCTTCCGCCCACAGCACCATACCCTCCACACCCCCTAAACGGGGTTTTCACCGCCCTCCTCCCTCAATACACCACTTTCCCACTTCAATCTACCACTCCCGCTCCGTTTCCGGTCTTCAAGACTTGGAGGCTTACGACATCGGATTGAATGAAGGGAAAGGAATGGAGGGGGCGATAGGCATAACGACGACGATTGAGGGGGATGTTGATGATGGTGGGAAGTTGGAGAAGGTTAGTAGTTTGGGCATGGGACAGGTGCAGGTAGAGACGGAGTGGGAGAGGGAGGTGGAGAGATTGGATGGAGAGGAGGAGAGTTTGAGTGAGCCTAGTGTTGCCGGGGAGAGCGAGGGCGAGGGCGAGGGGGATGATGGGTTTGAAGTGGAGGAGATTGCGAGGGTGGGTGCGGTTGAGAAACGGGAGATGGGGGAAGAAAATCATAAGTTATGGGGTAGCTAGAGAGAAGTCGAGATGGGCGGCGTTACTACACCTGGTCGAGGCGTACGAGTTAGACTTTTGCACATATATTTATACATTCTGAAATATAATCTACTAGGAACCACTGCTGCGAGCTTGCTCCTCTTCTTCGGTGTCGAAGGAAGAGATGCTGGTACAGTATTGCTCAACGCGCTTCCTAGGTCACGAACACTTAGTTATATCTCCAGCCCAGTAACACTAGCAACTTTCTAGCTCTTGCAAGCAACATTTAGAGAATAACACAGCAGTTACCCTGCGAGAGAAGCGAAAAATCCCGGACGTGAATAAGATTGAAGCGGGAAAACGAAAGCGAAAAATGTTATCGATGCCACCCATTTATTCGAGTAAGACGTATAGATATAACTTTGCCCTCACCAGGGCGAGCTGCACCTTGGACCTTGGTTTATATTCGGTCAAGTATCCGAAGTAGAAAGGAGTGAAAGGGTAATGCGTTTCCCATTCCGACCTGTGTAAAGCAGTCCGTGTGCTTACTCCCGAGTTGTGTAGTACTCTGTGTACTGTAATTAAAGAGAGGCGATACCGGCGCCTGCATGTTTGCATCAGTTGAATCAGGACAGCTTTCTGACTACCATATTCGGTATTTCTCTTGCTGGTCTGAAAGCATCAAGACTTATTCTCGATATTTGAAGGAGAATGGAAACGGTTTACGTCTGGTATTGAGTGGTGTAGAAACTAGTCTGATAGTCTCTGGTAACAAAACCTCCTCTGATATCTTCTGACACTGATTTGCTTCGAAACAACAGGACTGTCTACTTGATGGAAGATAGCAGTTCGCTTTGTATCCGTTTACACATATGAAGGCGAGAGGGTGGGAAGGAGTTTGTATAAACCTGGAATAGCATGGGGTTTTTGAAGTCCAGAAACCAGAATATATTGATAATCTCAAGTTTTTCCCTCGTGTGTAATAGAGACTTGGACGGAAATTGGGGTTTGACATGCAGAGCTGATAGTGCAAGAAATGTAGGAAAACCCGGTGGTCAGGTGCTACCGCAGGAAAATATGCTATCCATATTTCGAATCCACAAATGAAGTCTTGGGGAACTTATTGCAAAACTAAGAAGAGGCGTTCGCATACCATTTGGGGTATCTTGATTTATTCACACCGCTCGGTGTTTTCTGTTTTCTTGGCTCTTGCGAGGGCTCAGCTACGCCCCTTGGTATTGAATGCCTGAAAGACAGCGAACGCAGCTATACACTTGGCATTTATACTTTGCTGGACGGATATGCAGCTGCACTTGCGGGTTGGGAATCAATCACATCCCGCTATGTCTTATACATGGCACCGTAGGACGTTGGAGCGGTAGAATTGGTCTGTGGTGGCTGTTTACGTCTGGAACCTAAGGTGGTAGAGAAATGAATGAGGATTGAAAACAGAAAATCAGAGAAGAAAAATGTCAGGAAAGCCGAAGTTGAGGCTTTTAGTAGGGGCCTGTTGGAAGCAGCCTTCGACTCTCCGAGCCTCTCATTGCTGTTTCTGGAGACAACACATTGACAAGCCAAGTAAACACACACTGATCCCACTCGAGTATCTCAGTACTGCTGCAGTGCTGCACTGCATTGCTTGTTGGGGTCCCGTATGGAAGCTTGGAGGATACGAGAAGTAAGAATTGCAATGATTTTGCTTTTCTGGAGATTTTTGGCGGGTCTGCGGACGAAGAAGGAGAATTGTTACTCCTGCTGGAGTTTTCGGGGCAATAGTTAGCTTGGAATTTGACAGGTTACTCTCCAAAAGACTAAACAGACGTGAGCTGAAATTCCCCTTCTCGCTTTGCTTGGACCGTTGGCTTTCGTTAGCATGACAAATTTGTCTTGGGCTTGTGGATAGGCTTCTCTAGGCTGGGATAGCTGTCAGTGATAGGTGGTATACGCGATCGTAATAGCCACTCGTCTCAACTTCTCAAGCAAGGCGCCGGAGCTGATTATCTCTTGATCTGATTATGAGATGGTGTAATATTGATGTCTCAGCCCATAGTGGGCGATGTTTAGACGGCTAACCTCGTAAAGCAATACCGGTAAGGCTAAACCCAATCGATGAGGTAGATCTCAACCCCGACAGTGCAGTCGTTTTAAAGGATCACTAATTGGTGCTTCCTGAAAGGATCATGTCCACGCAGTTTAAAACTAGTAGTTACTAACTGACCTAGACCTCTAATGCCACTTTTAGTCTGGCCCAAGACCACAACTGACTCCTGTAATGAGAAATATGATCCCGCTACTCGGTACCCTAACATCGGCATGTGAACCCTGAACGCAGGAGTTCGATACTTCAGGAGGATGGCAGCTCTGTGACGGTGATCCATCATCATCCCCGCTTAGGGCTTCTTAGGGCTTGGTGAGCCGGCATCCAGTGTGGCTTTGGGCTGAATGCCAGATAGGCACTGCAACAGGATAGTTTACATGTAGTGAAACAGGATTTAAATCTCGAACTACGAAGGTATCGTGCGGTACATTGGTGAGCGGCTGACCGAGACATTGAAAAAGGAGATGCAAAAACGAATTATGTTCAAGGGTAGCACGGACCGACTTGACTCAGATCTAGTCCTTGCTACCCGATTATATGTTTGAAATGCTTTCAACGTTATGAAAATTCGAGCATCTTTTACAGGGCTAGGGCAAGGCGCCGGTCGAGGCAAAAGTCAATGATTTTCCTCGAAATATTTATAGATTTTCGAGTGCAAGACGTTTGTGTTTAAATTGCGCACGCAATGCTTGCCTTTTTCTCTTCCAACTTTTTTGAAATATAAATTAATTAATTAGTTCAAATACTTGCATGTTAAAAGCTTTTCTCATGATTGCGAGATGAGCGCCGCTATAAAAAGAGGGCAAAAACCGGCTATCCCGCGTTCGTAGCCCTTTACTTTGCACATAAATTTATTTATACAAGCGTGTTCCGAGGAAATACTAAAATCGCGAAGATATATTACAGTAGCTAAAACGCCCTTGCGTAGATCGTGTTCACTAGTATCGCATTTCAAAGTCGCGGCCCAGGTCTCAAGTACGATGGCACCGGCCAGATCGACTCTTTTTTGTTGGAGACAGCCGCTGTCTATACCGCTCTCGCTCAAACTGGATTCGAGTGCAATGTTCTGAGTGGAACGAGGGTGACTAGATTTTGGATTGTCCGTCTTCTTGTGCTTGGCCTAATATGCTTGGGACTTGGCTAAACTTTGGAGCTATTGTGCAAGATGCTGCCCAGATCAAATTGAATTGTATAGAGATATTGCCGAGAGGATGGGGACGGCAGGGCTGGAAATTTGAAAAGGGGTACACAAAAAAGTATCTATGTTCGGACTAGCGTACTCGCTTAGAAAGGGATCGAGGCCGATTGGCAAGTCCAAACCCCGCTAACACAACATCAAAATCTCAAAGAATCAGCTTTTACACTGGTCGGCACCAGGAAAGCAAAGCTGAAGATAGTGCCTTGGCCGCGATTTCAGCTCAATGCAAATTGCCATTGATGGCTCCTGAGTCCTGAGTCCTGGAGTGCTGTCTACGAGTACTAGCACCATATTCAACCCCTCTCGTATCGACAAGCGCGCTGCAAGAAAGAGGTTCACCGGTTGGTTAGTCATGTTATGTATGTGGCGGAGTGGACAGTTCCAATATGACAATTGCCTGGGTTCCTCTATGCTCTTCTTGTCGTGGAATTTTTGCACTCTTATTGTGGGTTGTTTGCAGTTCTTTGAATCAGATGGGTTGGACTCGTTGACATACTATACGATGGATCATAAACCATATCGACATGCCATGCAAGGACATGACATCAGAGGCTCAGAAAGAAAAGAAAAGAAAAAAAATGCTTTCCTGTAATTTGGGCCCAATGAGTACCTGTAAACAACCCTTGACCAGTCATCCGAGGCTCTCCTGTCCAAACTACTGTGTGGAGGGTAAGACATCCATCCCTCCCTCAAGCGTTGGCTCGCGGCCTGTACTTCGTACATATGGACTTTCTCGCAGTTCCTAACAGTTCGCTTTTCCTCTGTTCTTTCACACGACTCTCCTCTTCTGTCGATCGCTTTAGTTAATTCAGAAAGATGGCGCCTTCAATCGTTCAGGCTGCTGTGTCCTTCTTATGTGTGAGTTCTGTATGGGCGTCTGTTGACCTTGAGGTTGGCGGCACCTACCACAACAAAGTAGCCGTCAGGGCTGTGAGCTCAAATCTTCCAGGGAAATGGACGTATCAAGGATGGTGTGTAATCCCTGATTCTTTCACCTCGTCAACAACACAGAAAGCTGCACTAAAGAAAAAGCTATTTGGAAGTCATGTTTGCTCCGGCGCTCTCCTGAACTCCCGTTTCGAAAGGAAGTAGTACTGATATTCACGCAGCTACACAGATCCAGGACCCCGGACGCTTGGAGGAGCTTCATACACAGATACAAAGGCTATGACCGATGAATCATGTATCAGCTACTGTGGTGGACTGGGTTATTACTACGCCGGAACGGAATATGCTCAAGAGTGCTGTAAGGACACGCCCTAACGAATGACATCTTGAAACCAAGGTTGCTGACAAAGTCACAGACTGTGCAAACATGATAGCCTCTACCGGGCTTATAGCTTCGATGGCTGATTGTAGTATGCCTTGCACTGGCAATTCAACAGAAACTTGTGGGGGTCCTAGCAGGCTGTCAATATATTGGAATGGCCAAAATCCTCAAGCTGGCCCTTCTACCGACCCAGGAACCTTGGGATACGGATTTTTTGGTTGTTATACGTGAGTCAAAACCACACGTCAATCACGCTACGGAAAACTAATCACCAGAGTAGGGAAGGAACTAATGGCCGTGCTCTAACTAACCCAATGGCGACCGCTGGAGGTGCTTCGGCAATGACAGTAGCATTGTGTATCCAAGCATGTAAAAATGCAGGGTATTCCATAGCAGGTGTTGAGTACGCTCAGGAGTGCTACTGCGACAACAAAATTCAGAACCTGGCAGTGGTTGCTCCGGAGGGGTTGTCTGGTTGTAACATGTTTTGCGCTGGCAACAGCAGCGAGTACTGTATGTTCTCGGGCTCTTCATTTCTCCATATTTATTTCACAACCCCTCCTGATGCATATTCGTTTACTTTGCCACTAAAACATCCTAGATGAGGGTCACTAACTCGTCTCTTCTACAGGTGGAGCAGGAAGCAGGCTTGATATTTACAAGCTGGGATATACTGGTGTAACGTCTTCAATTCTCACGTCTACTTCTACGAATGTGTTCTCTACGACCTCTAGCTCCAGAACTAAATCGTCGACCTCCTCCACAACAAAAACTAGCAGTTCGGCGTCGTCGGTAAAAGCTACATCTTCTTCCAAGAGTTCCAGCAGCTCCCAAAGCACAAGCGTATCTACATCTGCGAAGACCACTAGCTCGTCCTTGACCACAGTCACAAGGGCGACTTCAACCTCGTCGTCTAAGGTCACCTCCACTTCATCCTCAACAAAAGTCACGAACACGAGTTCGTCAAAATCGACTACGACAGCCTCATTATTGTCATCTGCCAAGACCACGACGAGCTCAAAAATCTCTATAGTCTCTTTAGTCTCTTCGTCGAAATCAAGCTCAGTATTATCGACCGCTTCCAAGAGTTCTACAATCTCTTCACAATCTAGCTCAATTTCCGCGGCTCCAACCTTGGCCATCAAGCCAACAATTGGCGCTTACAAGTACCAAGGATGTTACACCGAAGGAACCAATGCTCGTGCACTTCCCGATAATGCATTCTACGATTATGTTGGCATGACTCTTGAATTATGCGCTGCTGACTGCTCAGCTTACCTCTACTTCGGTGTCGAGTACGGAGGAGAATGCTACTGTGGTAATACTTTGAACCCGACATCTGTTCTAGCCCCAATTAAAGGCGACTGCAACTTTGTTTGCCCTGGAAATGCGTATGAGTACTGTGGAGCGGGTAATCGTATTGAGCTGTATGCTCGTGGGGTAGTCAGCGCTAGCAGCACGGCTACAACTGTATCTACGACAGGAGCTGTTTCAACGACTTCTCAAACTTCTGCTGCTACTGGTCTCCCGGCCGGATGGAAATATGCTGGCTGTTATTCCGAAGGTACTAACGGACGTGCTCTCCAACACCAACTTCCGGACAACCAGGCCAATACTGTTGAGCTTTGTGTCAACACCTGCATCGGGCTTGGGTACACAGCTGCTGGTATGGAGTTCGGAACCCAGTGCTTCTGTGACAACGTCCTTTATAACGGTGCTGCACTCTCAGCTGCTTCGAGCTGTAACATGGCTTGCCCAGGAAATGCAATGGAGCTTTGCGGAGCCGGTAACTTTCTCAGCGTTTACAACACTGGAGTCTTGACGGTCTACAAAGCTCCCACTGCCCAGACAACAAATCTTCCAGGATCATGGGTATATCAAGGCTGTTACACAGACAATGTGAACGACAACCGCGCCTTGTTCTGGCAGAATTACCTAGTCAACAACAATACTGCGACAAATTGTCTCAATCTCTGCGCTCAATACGGATATATGGGTGCTGGTACGGAATACGGCGACGAGTGTTACTGTGGCGATTCTTCTGTTCTAGTGGCCTCTGGCTCAACTCAGGCACCAGCTACTGACTGCCAAGTTCCTTGCTCTGGTGATGGAACACATTTCTGTGGTGGGGGCTCAAGACTTTCTTATTACCTTTGGACTGGAACTCCCCTCAATGTCTGGCACACACCTACTGGCAACGCTATGGGATCATACCAATTACTCATTGGTGGTGTTGTGGTGCCTCTTATTACCACCGCTACCATTAACAACAAGTTTGTCTTTATGGAGAAGGCAGGTACTGGTGCCCCTAATACCACCGGAACCTATGAGCTCGATCTTACCCTGATCAACAATTTCGCCCAGGCTTGGAGACCACTGCATGTAAAGAGCGATATCTTCTGCTCGGCCGGAGTTACTTTGCCAGACAAGGCAGGGAGATTGCTTAACATTGGAGGATGGGCCGGTGCGTCTACTTACGGTGTCCGCATCTACCGACCAGATGGATCCCCTGGTGTTCCAGGCGTCAACGACTGGCAAGAAAATGTCAACGAAGTCAGTTTGCTCGCCGGCCGCTGGTACCCGTCGGCTATGATCATGGCCAACGGTTCCGTTCTTATTCTCGGTGGAGAGATCGGTTCCAATAGTGCACCTACCCCCTCCTGCGAGATTCTCCCACCGCCTATTGGAGGTTATGCCAAGTATCTCGACTGGCTAATGCGCACAGATCCGGATAATCTGTATCCCTTCATGTTTGTCCTTCCCAGCGGTGGTATCTTTGTAATTTACTACAACGAAGCCCGAATCATTGACGAGGTGACATTCGATACCGTCAAGATTTTGCCCAACATGCCCGGCTCAGTTAACAACTTCCTTTCCGGCCGTACGTACCCTCTGGAAGGTACCGGCGTTCTCATGCCTCAATATCCACCCTACTCAACCCCCGTCACCATTCTCGTCTGTGGTGGATCTGCTAATGGAGCTGCTCTGGCCCTCGACAATTGCGTCTCCACGCAGCCAGAAGTAGCAAGTCCAACCTGGACTCTGGAGCGCATGCCTTCCCAAAGAGTCATGTCCTGTATCTGTGCCTTGCCTGACGGAACGTACCTTATCCTTAACGGTGCCCAGGAAGGCGTTGCTGGTTTCGGTCTTGCTACCAACCCTAACTACAACGCTCTCCTTTATGACCCCTCTCTCCCTGTCAACCAGCGTTTCTCGATCATGGCCTCGACTATTGTTGCCCGCCTTTACCATTCCGAGGCAATTTTGATGCCCGACGGGCGTGTTATGGTATCTGGTTCTGACCCAGAAGACGGTGTCCACCCTGAAGAGTACCGTGTCGAAGTCTTTAACCCACCATATGCTCTCAGCGGTGCAAAAGCCCCATCTTTTACTATCGTAAATGTGGACTGGACATACGGTGCTTCCATTCCAATCACTGCCGCCATACCTTTAGGTAATCTTGCCGCCGGAGTGACTGGTGTCCGTGTTTCAATGATGGCTGCCGTCTCTTCTACTCACGGGAACTCTCTAGGCCAACGTACTTTGTTCTTGACTGTATCTTGTGTCGGTCCCGCAGGTTCAGCAGCTTGCACGCTCACTGCACCTCCCACACCGCACGTTGCTCCTCCAGGATGGTATCAAATCTTCGTTCTCGATGGTCCTACGCCTTCACACTCTCACTGGGTCCGTATCGGTGGCAGCATCGCCGATGCAGCAGGTCTTGGAAACTGGCCTGGATACCCTGATTTCAACACGCCCGGTCTCGGTGCTGTTGGAACGTAAACTGTCTTTCATATAATTTGCATTTGCTTATTCGACATTGGGATGTATGTACTTGTGAGAGTAGCATTGAGATAGAAAAGTGGGGCATAGGCAAATGTGCTGGGGTCTATTCTGGGGTCAGGGTTATCTATGAATTCTTTGTGATTTCTACCATAATTCTATCTATGATTCTTATAGGAAATGGGCTTGGATGGGAGAGATGTGCGTTGATATGCAGCGGGAATCTACAGGAGTGAAGAATTCAAATTTTGAATATTCAAAACGCATGAAATAATCGGAGCAACTGAAATACCCAGAATAAGTACAGTATTTGCGATAGTGAAACATATAAACTTTTGGGTGTCAAGTACCCAGAGCACAAGATTGTAGTAGGTAAATGGAAAAACGCGCCTTAATACTCCAGGCGGGATTAATACAGGATGATCTGAATGACCATGACGGTTTGAAGAGCCAAAATGGCCTGATAGTCCATCGAGTTGGAAATATCTAGAATGTGGAATATTCAGAAGTAGGGGAGCGGAATATCGAGGACAAATGGGATACCTGGAAAATCCAAAACCCGTGAAATTTCCGGGAGTAGAATTTCCAAGCCAGGTCGAGCTACCTTCGTGCCTTTGAGGACTAAAAGATAAACCAGAACTAACAACAGGTCGAACAATATTGCGTAAAGTTAAAAGAACTAGTTAAATAGCCAAATCAAGTGGGATATCTATGGAGGGGTGACAAAAATTCAGACGCAAGGTACAGGTCAAATTGAATAGCTTTTTGCAAAACGCTTTGAGATATAATCTCTCACACTGTAACTCGGACTGGGAGTCATTTTGGTCCTTTGCCTAGAAAAGAGTAAAGTCCAAAATGATGGAAAAAAGTTTAAATGTTTCTTCACTTGCCGTCCATATGCAAGCCGAAATCAGAGTGGGGGTTACAGTACTGCAGCCTCACTCATCCCGCGGAAGCACAAGCTTAGAGCTTACTGTAAGCCACAACGCAGTTGAGTCGTAATCGTGCATCGAGGTTCCAACCTCCTCACGAGGTCATTTCACTGCCAAGATTCACCCAGTATCTTCATACGAATTTCTATATACCAGATCTCTTATTAAATGCCTAAATAGACTAGACCCAACCCTGTTCTGCGAACGGCCGTAGTCAACGATGCCATCAACTCGAACGCCTCTCCTCTCCCCCCGACCTTCTTCCCTATCATCGGGCTCCCTCTCTTCTCTCGCCCGCAAGAACCAGTCTAGACAAAGAGATATATCTCGCTATGTGTCATTCGTCTCTGCTATCTTATCCTGCCTTTGCGCGGGCTCCATCACCGCCTACTCGCTATATGGCCATCTCTTCCAGGAACGACTCCGCTACACCCAGCTACAAGTGAACATGGTCGTAATCGCGGCCCAGATTCCCATGTATCTGTTCGTCTCGGTCCTTGGATATCTCTGCGACCGTGTTGGACCGGCACCATTGAGTTGCTCTGCTGGGGTGCTGTTCGGGGCTGGATACTTGCTCGCAGCTCTGACATACAAGAGTGGTGCAAAAGACCTTTATGGCTACACACACGAGCGTGGCTGGCCTTTGCCGGTGATGATCCTGGCTTTTGGCATTATTGGAACTGCAACGACGTGCATGTATCTAAGCGCTATCACGACGTGTGCTAAGAATTTTGGGAAGGGGAAATATAAGGGCTTGGCTTTGGCAAGTCCTATTGCGGCTTTCGGCTTGTCGGGCGTGTGGATGAGCCAGCTTGGGTCCAGAGTTCTGTACGAACGGAGACCTAATGGAATGAAGGGAGATGTAGATGTTTTCAAGTTCTTCTTGTTCCTAGCAGTCTTGCTGTTGATGGTGGGATTGATAGGAACGTTCACATTGAAGATTGTCGACGAGGAAGAGTTGATAGATGAAGCAGTCGAGGAGCTTGAGAGAAGTGGCCTGTTGGAGGACAGTGATTTCTTTAGGAGACCGGATGGCTATGGGACGGTAGAAAGTGGGGAGGACGAGGAGGACGCGGAGGTTAGACACTTGACAGAGGAAGAAGCACTTAAGAAGACCTGGCTTTTGAATGAAGAGACTGGCCGGTTTCTCAAGGACCATACTATGTGGTGGCTTGCCGCCGGCTTCTTCTTTGTTTCTGGTAAGATATATCTCTTTGATTTATCATTTACTGGACTCTACTTTGACTTGATATCCCAAGGCATAATTGCTACTCGAGCTGAGTTCAAACTCTCTGGGATATTCTACACCAGACTGGCATGTGCCTTACTCCTTGACTAACCAAATCACAGGTCCTGGCGAAGCTTTCTTGACTAACCTTGGAACTATCATTGGGACCCTCACCCCTCCAAACGCTGATCACTCGATCATGCCAACCTCCCCTGCAACCCACGTCTCGATTTTCGCAATAACCTCAACAGTGGCTCGTATAGTTTTCGGAGCCCTCACTGATCTCCTTGCTCCTGTTCCTTCAGCCCACCACTACGTCTCCGCCAGTAATTCCCTCTCCTCTCTACCACCCCAACGGCGCTTCGCCATATCCCGCATAGCATTCCTCCTAATAACTGCACTTATTCTCTCCTTCGGCCAGGTCCTGCTCGCGGCTGGAGTAATCCAGGACCATGCTGAGCGTTTCTGGATCGTATCGACACTCATCGGGTCCGGTTACGGTGCCCTGTTCTCATTGACTCCCCTGATTGTTAGCGTTATCTGGGGCGTTGAAAACTTCGGCACCAACTGGGGAATCGTTGCCATGGTCCCGGCATTTGGGGCCACAGTCTGGGGTGTGGTATATTCGAACGTGTATCAATGGGCAGCTGCGAAGGAACATAAAAGCATGGCGGCTGATGAGGATGATGTGTTGTGCTATGGAAAGCAGTGCTATTCAAGCACCTTCTGGGCTATGGCGATCAGCGTCTGGCTCGGCTGCGCGCTCTGGGTCTGGGCCTGGAAGGGGAGGGGCGGCTGGAGTTCAAGAGGGATTGCCGTGTAGATAAGAGAACTGTAAGAGCATGTGTATTTTATATCATTGCGTATATAGGTAATTTTTTCGGATGTAATATGTTTTTCAGAAATACGAAGGCACTGAGAAGAAGATAGATATCCCACCACATCAGCAGATCGTTAGCATGAACCCCACCCCTTCCTTACCTTCTTCTTTTTATGTACCAAAACAAGCCAGTCATAATCACGGAAAATTATCTCTAAGCGTTACTAGCTTTGCCTCATTGTAAATTTATAGAAAAAATCATCCGTGTAGGACAGGACATCCGTTCAGAGCGCTCACTTCCCAAACGGAAGTGGAGTCTTTCGAAAAGGCTTCACTGTCTTTTCCTACTGTATTATTTGGCGATTTAGTGACTTCTAGGGTGTTACCTGGCTTGGAGGTGGGTTGGGAGAGCCGCCGATGACCGGTGCCACTCCAGAGGTGTAAGCGATTCTTGCGTCTGGAAGGAAGGTTTTGGACTTCATCTTCAATGTGTTCTATGGGAGGAGCACTGATACAACGGCCATCCTCCAGGCACTTAAACCGGTTTGCAAAAAGACACGGCTTTGTCCATTTATCGCTACATAGGTAATGCCCCTCACAGTTTTCCACGCTTTTACCGTTGAACTATGACAACCTGGGATCATGTTGAAGTGTAGCTTTACTACAATTTATTTTGATTACAGTTGTGGTGCTTTCGCTCCTAGAGTACTGTACTGTACAACGCTCGTTGATAATCTTACATGCCCTCCAACATCAGGAGAGGAGTTGGCAAGTTCTCATGCCCTTCATTAATCACACAACCCCTCATATTAATCGAGAAGCTTCGTATCAAAAGCACATAAGTCCTCCAATTAATACCAGTATATGAAACTCCGAACAAGTGCTCCCAGCCAGCCAGGAAATCTTTAAACCCAAAGACAGATACCTCATGTCACAAGCTCTCTCTGCCACCAATCGATATTTTCGATTCAAAACTGCCTCCATACTCATCTCGTCGTAGCAGCCGCTGAACATATTTTTGATATCTTCAAAAGCTAAAGAAACAAAACAACGCCCCAAGCAATGAGATGCAGTATAGTCAACAGTATCACTTCAAGAACTACATCCAGTAAAATTAATACCTCGTCTCCAGTCTTTCGGGTGTTTCTTGCTCGTGGTCACGCGTGACCTCCACTGGTGCCAAGCAGCAATCTCCTGTTCTTCTTGATGATGGCATTCAGACGCTTCTCCAAGCCCTCGGTCTCCTTCCTCGCAATCTGCATAGCACTTTCTGCCTCTGGCAGACTCAGCAATGCTACGTTGCCCAAGGGTTGAGTGGAATGTTCTCCAACGGTAAAATGAGCAGTCATGCTCTCAAGCATGCCATCACTTCCCGAAGGGCCGCCATAGGTGCTTTCAATCATGCTATGGCGTGGAGCAGCGGGATCCGTTCCCCAAGAAGTCCACGTAGATTCGTCGCCAGGTCGCAAGATTTTAGTCTCTAGGGCATTGGCGTTCAGCGCCTTCTCCAACTGAGTATTGGTAGAAAGCGAAGGGAGGACATATTGGTTGATATAGCTTAATGCTTCGTCTCGCTGGATCTTGCTTACTGGGTCCATTGTGTTGTTGGGATTTGGGAAGTAAGGAGGCGGCCCGTTCGGCACGGCGCGTCCGCTGATCAGCGTGAAGCCATTGCTTGCATTGTGCTTCGTCGAGGTGAAGGCTGTGGGACCAACATCTTCCGCAATTGAAGCTTGGTAATCGAGGTAGTGTTGTTCTTCCTCGGCGGTAAGATTGCGGACGCAGTCGCCGTTTGGTGTCAACATAATTCTAGTATGGCCCTCAATCTTGTGGACTGGCTTCCCTGCGTGCAAGGCGGCCTTATCCTCCGGTGTGATCGTCAATCTCTGATTAACGGTCTGGCCTTCCATGGCAAGCTCTTGGTGTCGGTGACTGGAGACGGGGTACTTGAGCAACGCGGCATTACTTGGATCGGGTAAGATATCCCATCGGAGAATGAAGTCTTTCCAAACCGAAGCGGGTGTTGGCAGAGGTCTTTCGGGAATCTCGTCTTCAACTTCTGTAGCAGCAGAGGCAGGCTCTGGTGATTCAGGGCGTTGAACTTGAGCTTTTGCCTTTCCTTTATTTCTAGCGTCGGCTTTGCGAGACTTTGTTGCTGACTCCGACTTGCTGGAGTTTTGCTGGACAGTAGGTTGTGTTACTGGCTTAGTCACCTCGGGAATAGATTTTGGTCCTTCGGTCGGAGCTTCAGAAGGACCAGGAGATGGTGGCCGACTGGCAGCAGGAGTGGATCCTCCAGCAGCACTATTTATGACTCGTTCTTTCTTCTGCTTCTTCTTTCTACCCATAATCGGAGCAATCTCAACCTCGGGTTCAAGATTCTTCGTAGCGGCAGCCTCTAACTCAACTCTCTCTTTGTCTTTTTGAGCAGCACGCTGCTTTTTTTGCATGCTCTTCGTCGTAATTCTAACAGGTGCAGATCCTACCTTAGACGGAGGGGGTGAACTCGCTCTTGAAATTGATGCAGAAGTTATAGAAGCATTGTCTGAGATTCCTTCCGAGGTTGGTGTACCGGGTCGGTCTAGGCGGGTAATTGAGGCAAGACTCGGTTGACGTGAAGGGGGAAAGCTGGGTGGGAACATTGATGTGACCGAGGACGGTGTGGCACTACCGGCTGTGGGAGTCTCTGCCTTCGGTGTCGAGGTGAGTCGCAAGGTCTTTGATGTATTCCGGGAAAGCAGAGACTGCACACTAGCCGTTGACGTCCCTGTTGGCAATGGTGGAAACGCTGCTGCTGCAGTCACTACTTTGGCTGGTGTATCTGAAGTGGTCGTTGAAATTGTCTTGGGAGGTGGTGGGATACTCAAACCTGGCGGAGCAGGTTTGTTGCTCCCCTTAGCAGTTTGCACAGAGCTGGGTCCAGAAGATGCTTGCTTCTTGTTCAACAGGGAGGAAGGCTTTACTGCAGCTGGTGTCTTCGCTGCAGGTGTTGGTGCCACAGTCGCCTTCCCCTTCCCAGTTTCTAGGGCAGGGAAGTCTTCCGATTGCAAATTGGGCTGTGCGGACTGAGATGCAATAGCTCTTGACAGTCCGGTACTCGTCGCCAATGATTTGACATCTTGTTTGGCTTGCGAAGTTGCCGAGACTTCAGCATTCGGGGCTGGAACTCGAGATGGTGTAGAAGAGACAGCCATGTTAGACAGGGGAGTGGCAGCGCTAGGAACAAACACATGACTTCGAGCTGGTGTAAAAGGTGCCGAAGTAGGTACAATTCGAGAGACCGGTTTCGAGGTAAGTTGTTCCAGGATAGGCTCTGATGGTTGTGGATGGGCATGTGGTAGACCGAATCCAGGTGGCACCGATGGTGTTGAAGATCGGGAGACATGGCTGTAGTCAAAT
Source organism: Bryoglossum gracile (assembly GCA_037952635.1). Taxonomy (NCBI): domain Eukaryota; kingdom Fungi; phylum Ascomycota; class Leotiomycetes; order Helotiales; family Bryoglossaceae; genus Bryoglossum; species Bryoglossum gracile. The sequence continues at coordinate 31,114 of JAPZPB010000105.1, read as the reverse complement.
AGACTTGAGCCCCCAAAGTCATCGGGAGTGCTGTCCGCCACAAGCGCGTCGACAGAGAGGGTTGCCTCATCCATAGATGGCAGATCTTGGTCATCTGATTTGGGAACACAAGTCAGCGTATACTTGACTTACAAAGTGATCGAGGCTTAAATGACAGAAACACAAGAAAGAAAGACTCAGACGCGATTAGCAGGCTCGACTATTTACAACGTCACATCACTGATCCATCATCGTCGTCGGAAAGTGGGAGGCTACTGGAGGCACAACGCGTGTGAGAATGCTATATTCGACCAGCCAAAATTTGGCAAGGGGTCGGGGACTTTAAACGTACATTGGAAGTTGGCCGAGACGAAGACGATGATGGAGTTCCCGACGCAGCCTTCAGATGTAACGCCAAGCCTGCTATGGCCCGGAAAACAAAGCGGAAAGAAAATAGCAGGTCCACGAGATCCCCATTTCCAAATCGCAAGTACGCCAGGGCATCCCGAAGCTTCCACCTTGGGAGCTATCCCATGCTCGCTAAAAGACATAGAAAGACCGAGCAAATGCAACACCCTTTAAAGGGATTTTGCCAACGCCTCCCTGAATGAAACCCAATATCTACAGAATTGTGCCACACACAACGCCTGCCGCCCTTGCATTCTTTACCACCGGGTATAGCCCGCACCGTACATCATGTTCGGATTGTACCCACCTTGAGCCTGGCCACCAAACAGTCCCTGTCCGACTCCGGCATTGCTCTGGTGTTGCATTCTTGCTTGTAAGATACTCGGGTCCGCAAGATCGACTAGGCCACTCCCCCCAGAGGAGGAAGTGTTAGCATGTCTGTGCTTCTTTCCCTTCTTCTTCTGCTTTTGACTGAAGTCATGGAATGCTCCAGTCTGAGGACCATAGAGCGATGCCAGGAGGCCAGAAGCAGGAGCTGGGGTGGAGGAGGTAGATGGGTACTGCTGAAGAAAAGAAGGAAACATGTACTCACGCTTGCCTGTATCATGAGATTGCCCTCCACCTGTTTGTCCACGAATCTGAAGCATGCTTCGGAGCATGTCACTGCCATTGTCCTTCTGTATACCACCAAATGTCGAATTACCGCCCATCGAACCGCCGAAGTTGTGGCCCTGACCGAACATTCCACCAATTGGAGGGGTCCCAGAGGACTTCAAACCTGGTGGAGGGCCTGGCATGGAGGAACCATAGTATTGACTTCCCTGCTGAGTATGACCTCCAGATGGCATCATCGAAGATTGCTGTGCCATCAACTTAGGATTCGCTGCTGGCTTCAGAGTTGAGCTAGAAGAGCTATCGTTTCCAAAGTTATATCTTGATGATTGTCGGTTGTGGCCCTGTTGCTGGAATAATGCAGAGTTCTGGCCAAGTTGGCTAGCCATTCCAGGCGGGAAGTTTTCCATGAACCCAGATTGAGACTGGCCAGACTTGATGAGAAGAAGTTGTTGTTGCTGGAGAGGTGTCAGGGTGCGTCCATTGATGGAGCTTAGATTGCCGAGATTTTGAGTGAAGGGCTGCGAAAGACTAGGCCCAAAAGGGCCACCATTAGAAGATCGCTGGATTGGAAGCTGCGCACTGGTCCGTCGCTCAGTAGGTATGAGGCCATGTTGCGAAACAAGGCCTGATCTGCCAGTATCTCTGTCCTCGGGTTCGCCACCAAGTTGCAAGCTACCACTTTCGGGCTCCTCTTCCTCCAAAGGGTCATTGACGGAACGGAGGTCTGCTTGTGATTCTTGATCCAGATGAACTCGAGCTTCCTCTTGATGCTCCCGCATTGCTCGGCGTTTCTCACCACCGCGACTATCAAAGAGCGGTGGGTACGACAAAATGAATTCCATGTCTTGGTCTTGCTCGACTCCAGAATATGATACGTCGGGGTTGTTGATGGCCCTGAGGAGTTCAAGTAGCACTGCGTCCTTCGCAGGTCGGTTTGATTCAGCAGGGACTTCGCTCTCAGAGGCCGGAGCAGGATTTCCATTTTCAGATGCCTGCTCTTGTGCCGACTCCACTGGTTCCTCGACAGTTTCTACCGGCGCAGGCATAGCTTGGGAAATTGCTGGACTAGAAGCAGCGCCGCTTGTTGCATGGCTACCTCTTCTGCTACGTTGTTGTGTACCTCTGTTCGCCCAACTTGCAGAAGATGGAAGCGCAGAACCATCGCCACTCTCTGATCCATCTTTACTATTATCTCTAGCCATGGGTTGGGTTGCAGTTGCCACAGGTTGAGCTTGTTGTATGGGAGCTGCGACCTGTGCTACTTGACGAGACGAAGAGGCCATAGCTGGCAGGGGACGTTGGGTGTTGACGCTGTTTATAGAAGATAGGTCTTGTCTCGAGTAGCTGTCATCGTTGTCGCCTGGCTCATGTAGAAACATGCAGTCCTTATTGGTACAAGTTTCGTTTCGTAAGTATGCTGAGCAGTATTTCGTGGTTCCAAGCTGTGCCCGTAATACCCTATCGCCATTCGTGGATCCGTTGACAGCTGCTATGCATCGGGCAGCATCTTCTTTCCGGGCAAAGGTAACGTAAACACCAAGGGGCTGTCCACTAGGTCCTATACTGCCTTGCTTCTGCTTGCTAACCACGATCTTGAGGATCTTTCCGTACTGACCAAAGTACTTGTCGCCTCGCAATGTATTTAGAAGATCTTGCTCTGCGATGCCCGGTGTCAAGCCCATAACGTAGACTAGGTTCTTTTGCACGACTCGGAGACCGGAAAGATGCTTGCGATTCAGACTTTCAACCTCACGCTTCTGTGCCTCTTTTTGTCGCTGTTCTTGCTTTTTCTTGGCGTTCTTCTGGACATTGGCTTTGAACTGTGCGATCCTACCAGAGGTTAGCAGGTATCGATATCAAGGGTATGGGGTTCGTACTCTTCGGGCGTAACCACTTTCCACTGTATCGTCTTCTCGTCGTATGGTCTTCGACAAGCAGGGCATAGCCCGTTCATATTATTCTTAATATTGTTGAAGCAGAACTGACAGACCTGTGGCAAAAACCAATCGTTAGCTGGGCTACAGCGACTCGTATTACGAAAAGACTTGCCTGGTAGCCACAAGGACATGGTCGGAAGTTCTTGTCTGATAAGTCAAACTCTTCAACGCAAAGGGGGCTGTATAGGGTCGTCAGCGTCATGATCTTGTAAATGAGCAAGCTCCGACCTCGTGAGCGAGCTCACCCACAACATGCGATACTTACCAAGAGTCTTCGTCATCATCGATGAAGCTATCCTGCGGTGCCATCTTGGAGAATCTGCGATGCGCTCGGCGTCGTGTCGAGGGTCCTGACGTTGGATGGGTCGGATTGGAGAAGGCGCGTTTTAGTCTCCAGAGCCTTGCGTTTTGAAGGTACTGGCAATAAGAGATGTGAAATTACAAGTTGCGTATTATGAACTGCGAAATAAATGGCTGATGGCAACCGTGTGTACCTATGTAAATGGTGGTGAGGAGGGAGAAGGTGTTCGTTGATGAATTTTGAAAGAGACGGGCCGGAATGAAGTAGCAAATATGGAGCTAATTGTTGGCCTGAGGCCTCAATCCTCCAGAACCAAACCTACAGCCCCAGATTGTCACCAACGATGATTGATGAGAAATTGCAATTGGAAGCACCACAATTAACTGTTAATGATGGCAATGAGGGCTTCGAATTGTCGAGCGCTGACCTCAGCTCTGCGATCCAGCAGAACAGCCTTGAGCCGCTGTAGCCGCAATGAATCCAGGGCTTTCGCAACGACTCGACCGGCCCAAATCGTCGTCTCTGAGGATACACCAAACATGAGGCATGCACAAAGAAGCCCTGATGCCCCAGAAGGGCTTCACCGTAAGCCAGTCAACCCTGCCGACAAATATAATGTTAAAGCAGACGACATGCATCGGTACGGAACGTGGTTGATGGGCTGCCTCCCGAAGTATGTTCAGCAGTTCTCAGTATGGAAAGACGAACTGGTTATCTATATTTCCCCAGCTGGTGTCATCCCGGTATTCACATTCTTGAAGTGTAAGTCTAAGCTTTGCCTTCTCTTTTGCTTTTCGGGATACTAACACCAGTAGACAACACTGCTGCAGAGTTCACACAAGTCTCGGATATCACTGCCGTTGATTTCCCTACTAGAGACCAGCGGTTCGAAGTTGTGTACAACATGTTGAGCGTCCGTCACAATTCTAGGATCAGGATCAAGACATACGCGGATGAAGCCTCCCCTGTTCCCAGCATCACAAGCTTGTATGACGGGGCAAACTGGTATGAACGAGAGGTTTATGACCTATTTGGTGTCTTCTTCATTGGTCACCCAGACCTGCGGAGAATCATGACGGATTATGGTTTCGATGGGCATCCCTTGAGAAAGGACTTCCCGCTGACGGGTTACACTGAGATACGATATGATGAGGAAAAGAAGAGAATTGTTGTGGAACCCTTGGAGTTGACTCAAGCATTCCGTAACTTTGAGGGAGGATCAGCTGCGTGGGAGGTAAGATTTGCTATTCTGAGGATAATTGGATTGGAGCTAATTCTTTGCAGCAAGTTGGGCCTGGTGTGGATAAAAAGCCAAGCACATTCAAGTTGCCAACGCCAAAGCCTGAAGAGAAGAAGGAAGAGTCTAAGAAATAGATGCTTAGGTTCAATTGTACATACCGCCTGTATTTGCCATACAAATAAATTCACAAGTTCCTTCGAAGTCATGGTTAAAGTGGCGTTGTGAAATCTTCAAATCCGTCATCGCCATAAGGCTTTTGGTAGCCGAAGCATTCCCTCTCGTCCCTTCCGCGAGCATGTTCTTTCTATTATACTTTTTGTTTTCTTTTCGGTACCTCCTGCCCCAGTACATGTGTCCATAAACTGCCCCATTCTATTAAGTTCTAATTATCAAGTCAAGCAGGTCATTCGACTAGATATTTTTCGGTGACGAAATTTATGGGCAGGTCTCACCAACTTCATTTCATGTACCGCTTGCGTACTACCTGCTTCGTTTTTAATCTGTCTAATATCAGGGTATGTGACCTTCAGATTTTGCGAATACCGGCAAGGCGCGCCGTTGCTCTGACAGTACTAGGTACCTCCCTTGGCTAGTTATCATGCTTGAAGCACCTCTGTACATATCCCTGCGTCAATTTCTATTATCTATTCATTTCAATTAAAACACTTGAAGCTAGTTCCGCACTGCGCTTTCCTACGAAGAGTATCAGGCTTCAATTGATGATGCTATTATCTACTCATAAACATGTGCGTTGCCATCGTTGTTCCTTGTGAGGTGGTGTCAATCTTGCCATTCCTTAATCTCTCCTCCACAACTTAATTACTTGGGATGCTGCAACTCCAACTCTCATCAGATGGAAGCACTCTTATTCATCCGCCCGCCCACCTACTAACCCCCTTTCCGCCCCCCCTTCTTCACCAGCCTTCGCCTCAACTTACCTCCCTACACCCGTCCCCCATTCGCCGTACATAAACACTATTACTAGATACACACTAGATCACATTGACACCTTAATAATATCAGGCGACGAAACTACCACTCCAGGAATTTATTCTCTAACAAAAGGTGAAGATGCTATACTCACCCCAAAATATGCATTATTATAAAGATTGCTCTAGCCTTCATCCAAAGAGGAAAATAGAAACAATTCGAATGTGGCACTATTTGCACAAATCAACCAGTTTATATCACTCTAAGCCCGGTGATAAAGACGTAGCCACGTAGCGTGACCACTAGGTTCATTACGAAGCCGAACCTTTTGCTTCTGGTAAAACAAATTGTTACTTTCATCTATTGAAACTCTGATGTTTGAAGGGGGGAGGAGGGGCGGTTGTTCGGAGATTTGGCACTTTATTTTTATTTTTATATACGTTGCTTTCAAGGTCACTGTTCAATTGGGCTGAGGTGGGAGATGGTTTTGGTAAGAATCAATGGTATAGCTCTCTGAGCAACTCAAAATTTGGAACGGAGTCTTGAATAACCAAAATTTCTGAAGAAAATAGACCAATCTTAGCTGGTGGGAGACTGAGAGAAATTGCGCCAGTAATTTTGAGTTGTATCGTAGCAGATGTTACCCAAAATGTTGAACTGTCTTTGAACGTCGAGATTTCTCACACATCACCTATTAAAGAGGTTGCACGAGACTTCAGATATATCACTCCTTCTATTCAAATGGAAACAATAACACCATGCCTGCTCCTATGCATGTATGTACAATTTCATATCCATCGATGACCTGTTACTCAGTAATCGTCATCCGAATCATCCCCATCATCGGGCAACAAAGCCCTGTACCTCCTACTCGCCAAATCCTCTTCCAATCCCCCCTCACTCTCGGGATCCATGTATCCCTCTCCACCCAACAAACTCAATGCAACCGGCAAGAAGATGAGAGCGTGTGTAGCAGCAAAGATGACCAGCGCCAGCCAGATCCTGAAGTAGTAGATTTCAAAGAGCTTGCTCCTCGTGAATGCAAGAACAAAGACCCCAAGAAGTTTGGTTACCGTGATACCGGAGAATACTGAGCCACCAACATTGACGAGCGCAGTCCAAGCACGGGCATCATGGCCGCGAAACTTATTTTTGGCACGTTCCATGACGGAGCGGGAGGGGAACATGAATGCTCGTGCGATGTGAGCGCAGAACTCGACTCCGATGCCAACGCAAATGATGAGGTTGACAAGACTGACTGCATTCAAGGAAACTTTGAAGATGGCCATGGTGCCAATAATGTCAGTGACGATCATGATCACAGTGACCGTGACGACAGCGCCGGTTCTCACAGATCCAAGGAGGATGGAGGATATGGCAAAAATGAGAGCCAAGGCCGAGCCGAGTAGAGTTGCTGTCAGACGCACAATGGTGGCGTACTGATCAAAGAAAATGTAGAAGACGCTGTAAGGGAACACTTCAACCCCAGTGCTTTTTGTCAACCCGTCGGAAATCCTGCGGGCAGAAGCAAAGGCTGCAATGAAGTCCTCCTGGCTTCGAAGCGGTGTGTGACTAGAACGGAAATGGCTTGCTGCAATAGTCTCCCTCTTCTCGTCAACGACGATAGCACTGCTGTAAGCAGCTTTCCCGCCAAGAGAGCAAGCTGCATTTGTCGGAGCTGAGAGCCATCTGTCGAGATAGTGCATGAATTCCGGTCCTTCAGGCATGCCATACAGAGTGATGTTCCACGCAGGATCGCGATTCTCGAAGCAAGGCTTGCCCTTGTCAACACAACAACTCTCAAGTACTGGGTCAAGCCATCTGAAGTAATCATCGATCCAGCTTGCTGGTGTGGATGCAATATAGGAGATTTCAGGCCTCTTCCGCTCTCCTTCCAGAATATTGGTGACAGAGTCTTGGTCGCACGAGGTAAATCGAGAGCATAGCTGTTGTTGATGGATACGCTTTGTGGCATTGACCTCACGAGTAACGAAGTATACCGGAGGCCCAGAGTCAAAATAGTCGTAAAGATCGTTGAAATAAGGAATCATGTAAGAGCCATCAGGGATAGCGTCTCGCTGATCAAGTCCAAGGGAAACTTCTGGTATTAAGGAGACACCGGCGGTGAAAATACCCAAGAAAATGGCCACGATCACTACTTTCGTCTTCTTTCCAAGTATAGCAGGGGCATAGGTCTTGCGAATGAATGCCTGGAGGCTACTTTCATCTTGTCCTTCGTAGGTTCGGGAGTATCCGTTACCATTAACCTGGCCGAAATGAATCCCTGCACCCTTCAACTGAACGCAGGGAAAGCAGTCGGCACGGCGGGCTTCCGCTCTTTGTTGGTTTAGGGCCAATACAGATATGAACATCGTAATTTGAAGAACGGCGTTGATAAAGACGGCACCCGCTGCATAGATTGCGAAATTCTTGACCGCTGGCATGCCCACGAAAGCACCAAGGGAGAATGCAATAGTCTCGGTTATGGCCGAGAGTAAGATTGATGGGCCCATTCGTCCTAGTGCTTTCGCAATTCGGAATTCAACCATATCATCTGGGTGACTGATGTTGACTCTCTCGAACTCATGCACAATCAGAAAAATATTGTCCACACCAACAGCAAGGACAATAAAAGGTATGACCTCAGCAATGATGAGTGTGACCTTTACGCCTGCAGCTGAGAACAAACCAATAGATGCTGATATCGACATCAGCACAATGAGAATGCCAACAACTCCGAGTGTGAACTTAGATTCGACGAGAGAGGTTGCGGGATTCCGCAAGATCGAACGGAATGACAAAGTAGTAGAGCCAAGCGCGAGGGACGCATAGAAGAACATGATAATGTAACTTATCACGACGATCTTCGCATCTGTGTTGGTTGACTTATTGAGTTCCTGCTCCAAACTGATTTCCGTCGAGAATGATAGCCTCAAGCCTCGGTCTTTAGCTTCTACTTGTATTCCAAGCAGCGCATTCTTGAGACTTTCTTCCCAGTCCATAGCAGTATCTAAGTCTGTAGATCCCTCGACGGCATTCTGCACAACCCAGGTAACAATAATTGCAGGGGCATCTGCTACATCTCCAGATTCTTCAAGACCGCCAAAAATCAAGCTGGGATCAATAGGCTGCCCGAAAGCAGGAAGACAATTGACAGTTGTCTTGGTACATGCTCTAAGCCTGTCCTTCCATGTTGTTGGCTTGGTGGTCTTGATATCATTGCTGAACCAGGCAGCGACTGATTGTACAACACAAGCCTCTCCAGTAGGTTTGAAGCAAACGTCATCCAGTGAGGCTCCTGTCTTGTGCCCCTTTAGTGCACTGATACGGTCTTCCACACCGATCCACCAATCCAGTGTATCATAACTCAATACCGGGCCAGGGCCCTCAGGGTGCGTATCGTTGACCAAAAACACCTGCTCAGCACGGTAAAAAGGTCCGAAATTATTATCAAAGAAGGCCTTCTCTTCCGCTGCAGCGGATGTTGGGCTAACCCATAATCGAGCAGGATTCGTTTCTATCTCGAACTTCATCCAGCCTATACTCATAATACTGACAATGAGTACACAGAGGCCGATAGTTATTCCTGGAAACTTTGCCGCGGTGTACCCAAGCTTACTAAATGCACTGTCGCAGACGTTATTGATCCAGTAGATTCGCTGAGGCCGGTCATACATGGCCCCGTTGTGTACCATATCTCCTTCGTCCTCATCGTCGCTCGGTACGGAATCCTGAAGGAGACGTAGGCGTTGGCTCCTTTGCTTGACGTGTTTGGCCCATGCTATGTGCCCGAATATGGCACCAGCAAGTAGCAGCATAAAAATGCCGTACGTCAGGACAGCTCCAAATGAGAGACATGGGAGCAATCCAACATAGCAGGTCCCCGATTCCGCAATATCAGGGAGTGTGGGACAGATAGCAGGGCAGTCGACGCAAGCGCATCGGAAGTTTTCATCCTCGTCGTTACATTTCTTTGGATTCATTTCCAGAGGGTTCATTGCGTCCTCTGGGTAATCGCTTGGCCTTGGGAAGTTGATTTGGAAAGGGGAGCCGAATGGAGGGTTCTTCTTCCCAAGGAAAGTAAGAAAATCATTATAGTTCTTTGCTCCTCCTCCAATGAAGGTCATAGCATTGTTGTTGGTAGCCCCGAACTTCACATCCTTGCAACTGTCGTAGAATCCAGAACCATATGTATCTGATACCAACTGGTCGAGTTCGGTTACTTGATAGTCGCCGACAGAGGTCTTTTCAGTCTGTGTTACATTGATAAAGAGCGACTGGTCAGGCGAGCAGGTAAATGTGCAAAAGAGGTTGTAGAAGTTGTCTTTGCAAGCCGGGCAGGCAGATATGAAATTATTCGCTTTCGCGAGGTTTTCTGAGAGAGAATCAAGCTGGAATTTGTTAGCACATCTCACCAGTTGAACCATATTTCAACCTACCTGATCTGCCTCGCAGCATACCGGTCCCGTACTCCATTTGGGGCCGCACATCTCTATGAGCTGCTTCCTCACATCGTCTTCTGGGTCCTTGGCAAGCCCGTTGTCCGGACATGGTAATTGCGGTTTGAACCAACCTTTAGTTCCACAACTTCCACGGATAGAACACCGCCCTGCCTCATGCTTTGGAGTGTATAGTTCGCTCGACGCCACGCTGATGATTCCCACAACAGCGGCGAACCGCCACAGGCGATTCATGCTGCCTAATGTAGCGGCACAGTATTGTATAGGCAGTAGGAGACCTGCGGGGGTCGAAGTTATATGTTATTTAGTCTTCGACGAACAGACTGCAACTCATGATCTTCTTTAGAAGCTGTTGTTGCTCAAGAAGCTGTTGTTGACTTGTACAGGTGTTTGTTGTCTTGAACTTGCTCACCAGCCACCTTGTGCAAGGTCCCTCAGCCCGCAAGTGGCAGTGTCGTCATAAGATTGGGGCGTAAGGTTGTGCACAGACCACCAATGAGTCGAGTATTATCAGTCACAAGAGCAACTCTTTTTTGTTGTTCTGAATCCTTGAACATCTTGTAAAACCCCAGAAGTTCAAGCAGTCTTTCAAATCATCAACTTATAAGCAATAATCACGGTACTTCACAATATTACTTCGAATCTCGAAACGCTTCAATACTTTCATAAATCATCTAGTTAGACCCCGGAATAGAATTCCTTTCTTTCATTAAGATTCTGTAGAATTCGACCTTTCTTGGGGCATCTGTCCGATGGCCTGGGTATTTTGGCTCTTTCGAATCGAACTCATCTATAACAACCTCTTAGAAAGCAGACCACCGACCACCCCTCACAATGCAATCCAACCTGACCCAATGCAATACAATGCTTAAAGAAATTCCTTGAAATGGTCCTCCATCATGCAAAGAAAGAGCATGGTTGCAAATACACCTAGAATGGCGCAGCCGCATCCCTTCACACAGGCTGTTCCGGCCAAGGGGGATTTGTAAACGACGAGAGGCCGGGTGTGTGATGTTTAACCTGACGTCCTCTGTGATGTTTCTACGCTGGAGAGTTGTTTGACTAAAGACTAACCGTAAATGGGCTATTGAAGAATTCGTTTAGCTCTTAGTGTCGCTGCCTCCGACCGAGGCCGATGCCTCAGTAGATGGTTCGGCTCTCGACTTTCCTTTCGTATCAGCTGATGCCCCCTCGTCTTCATACAGCCCATTTTGCTCGATGTACTCGATGACATTAGCAGGAATAAGGTACTGGACGCTCATCTCTCTCCTTAAAAACAGTCTGATTTTGGTACTGCTGATGTCGTTCATAATCAACTGTGGAACTACGAAGATCTGGAAATTTATTTAGTCAAGTTTCTCATTGAAAGCGAAACACCTGGGGTAGGAGTCGGAGACAGTGGGGGGTCTTACATTATCTTTCCACTGTTGAAGGTGGGCCAGCGCCTCGTCGATGTCCGTACCAGTCCTCTCCACAATGAAAGAACCATAACGGCCTAGAATACTGTAGGGAAGTTAGCATAGCATACTACAATCCTGTTCAAGATAGAGATATGACTCACTGGTTCAGATCTTCGTCAGACCACACACCCGGTGTTGACATAGTCTGGATCAAGTCTGCACCGGCAAGCAAGGCTACTTTTACGTGCACTCGTGTTCCATCCGGCCGTTCCGCACCCCCCAAAACTTCATTGATCTCGTGTTCGAAGTGATCTAGCACTTGAGCTGTTGGCATATATGCAGTTTGGAGAGCCTCAAACGGATCCACCATTAGCCAATTTGAATTCTCGACAGCTAGTTCCAGCATACGAAGTCTAGAGGAGAGTTAGCAATACACAATAAAGTCTGAAAGAGTCTGAAAGAAGCATACCGATGATGTGAAGCTGCAAGGCCAGCCTTTTTGTATGCCGTAGACACAGGAGAAAAGTAGCCACCCATTATTTCGAATTCGGTATTGAACTTGCAGTAATCCGAGGCCATCTCCATCATCCTCAAGTGTAGGTAGGTTACGGGGGAAAAGGACCCGCATGCAACCAGTAACAGTGGCTTCTTGTTCGGTTCTCTTTGGGTGAGCCTTAGACGATTGCGGGGGAATGTGTAGTTCTGCAGCGCCGGTGCCTGTGCAGCAGCAGGCTGCATTGCCACGTCGTTGAAAGCCATTTGAAAGATGGAATAGGAGGAGAATCCGCGAGATGAATTCGATAGTTGGAGGTTCCCGATGCCAGAAGTGGGGAACGGAGGTTGTCTGCGATGATGTACTACTGGGCGAGCCTATTTGCAGTGCCAGATAACAAGGTGCAAGCTGATGACGACAGGGCAGGTGAAGGTAAACACGTGGAAATGCGGTAGAAGCCCAGGTGTATTTGTAGTTGAGAGTCGTATTCTTCAGAGCGAGAAGCGCTGTGCCAGAGCGGCTGGATCTTTGGGCAATGAAAGAGGTTGGTTTCGCAATGGTAAAGCTTAGATCTTTTCCACTTTTGCGGCCCTCTTGACTGTTTCGTTTGTAAACTAACGCATGAGAGGCAGCCCAGCCGGGGGGGACCTAAGGGGGCAGTGAGGGGTCTTAAATGGTAAAGTGTACGGAAGGTACCTTCGTAACAAGGAAGAGAAACAAAGACCAGAGCAGATCCTTCATGAAACTTGTTCTCAAAGAAACAGAAGATAGGAACAAGGCCTCTCGACAATAAGCGGTTCAAGTGTGATTCACCGAGGGGGGCGCCGCCCAAGCAAGCAAGCTTTGCCCTCTGGAACAATTGCGCGATAGGCCGTTTACCTAACTCGTACTGGTAACTCGCGAGTCGTCAGCCATTTACCCTCCCTGCTCGCTGCCGCTCGGCTCCACGGAGACCTGGAGGTTGGGAGCAGCAACTAACTGGATTACTGTAGAAATCAAATCTGCAGCAAGATGTTCGAGAGGCAAGTTTATTGCAGCAATCGTTAAGCATATCTTGTTTTTTCCAGCTAAGACTTCGGTTGGAACCGCATGCTTTTACTCGAGCATTCTCACATATGTTCTAGGAACTACTCTGGGTACTGAGAATTGAGATGCACTTGAAGACAACTCATAGAGCTGGAGAAACCCTTGCAGTAGATAGAGTAATAAAGGATGTAGCCTAACTATTTCTGTTAACCCTTTTTGAGAATCAAAATTTTCTGATCACTCAAGTGGGCCTGAGTGTCCAATTCGTGCCAAATATCTACCTGCTCACTAATATCCAAAAGTTTCTAGGTCATGCAAACGCTTGTGGCTTTTCTCGACTCTATCAAGATCTTTAAATCATTGTAAATATTTAAGCGTTCTGTAAAATAAAATGGTCAACTGCAATTTCTAGCAAAAATAGATGATTACTCGACGGTTATTCTTTGTCATATGCAAAGGAAAAGATTCCTCCAAGCCAAGCTCCTCTATCCTAGAAATGTACAATTGAGAAGCTCGTGCTTCTAACCAACTTGACATATTTCTCTCATTAAGTATGGGCCGCAGCACCATAAGAACACTCCCATAGTAATTTGTAACATCATCAATCATATATATTCAACCAGTAGCCATACGCCGCTCTAATGTGCCCCAATATTGGAATCTGAAACCGAGAAATAATTCGTGCCGCCACGACCAACGAAGCTTGCGAAAGACCACACGTCTCAGAAATCAAGGCAATGTACTGTATATCTATGGATTGGCAATTGTTTGCTGACGTATATCCAGAATTTATGCAAGCCGTTATTGCCCCACAGTCGGTCATAGTAGCCGGGACAGTGGTAACTTCAGGAGTTCCGCTATTGCGAGAGGGTTGTCACTATTGTTCAGAGTTTCTTAACGGCCAAGGGCGGCGTGGTTTGATACCAGAATTAAGTGTCTGCATAGTAGAAATGCAACAGCTCGCATACTAGATGACCGGCAGCGATTGTTGGAGCAGGAGCGATAGCGGAGGCATGGGAGGATGCTGCAACGGACGACGTAGGTAAGAGGGTTGCCGAAGTAGCAGCGGAGAATAACATGAAGGAAGACGGAATGGGACTGGATGAGCTCAGGCTGTTGCCCGAAGGTGCAACTGCTAAGGATGACAACGAAGACATTAAAGAGACCTGGTTAAAGGTCGACGGTGAACTAGATGCCCCGGCTCTAGCAAAGGAAGTACTCGATCTGTTGATTTACTTAGCATATATCTGATGCAGGTGGGGAGATTTTTCTTACTGAACGTGAGACTTGAGCAGGAAGCGTTGCCGTCAAAGGATAAAATACTATAGAGTTGCATATTATAGTTGAGTCAATATCTCACCGTGCTTGCATAAGGTTATTGCGCTGACTGTTACAGAAACCCAACGGCTAGGTGAGGGATTTGATTAGTGGTTTCTTCAGGGAGACTCCTCGCCTTTATGTCAGTATGAGAGATGTGGATTAGCTACCCCTTGCTACCATTTCGAGTTGTAACTTCATATCGCAAAGGGGTTTCGCGGGTTCTAGCCATTTCTTCCTATGAGTTTTAAGACAGTCAGAAGGTTCTACTTTAAACAATATCCATTCTTCTGTTAGTGAAGAGATTTGGGTGGGTGTGGGGAGCAGCACACCCGGATATTCTAGATAATCTAAATATTTAGATAATGAAGATAACATGAGTAATTAGCCAAGAAGAACAATCCAGAAAATAAAATCGTACCCTAATTAGAGTATTTGAAAATATTGAAATACTGCGAGGATCTTTAATATTTAGGATGGGCAGGTGGCACTTACCTAGCTCCTCTCCCAGAAAATAGGTAGTGCTTCAATCTACGTGAAAACAATATGGCTAGACGTGCACTGCATCCATTTATTTGCTCATAATCGGTACCTGATACTCAGGTCGCGTAAAGAATCTTGGATTCCACATTAACGGGCATTGGATGCCAGAGAAGTACAGAACAAAACCCTGACTCGAAATTGGGCTCGAATAATGAATAATGGGAATGAAAGCAAAAGCCAGAGTACACATGAGAAATTTAAACTCGAAAGCCCGACGAAAAAGCCTCTTCCCACAAGCTGCACCCGAGGTATGACTTAAGATGCAAGTACTTATCTTGCAGTAAAAGGAAACTGTACAAATGCCAAAAATACCGGGAACTAATAATAAGATCTTGAAAATCTAGATACTGGGAGAAAGATAATTCAAGCTTAGAGTCATGAAAATGACAAGAAAACGGTAAGGTGTTACAAGTTATTTCCAGATGTAATAAGGGTTCTATAAGGCCTCCGATATTTGTGATTAATGAGAAACGTCAAGCATATTTCGTAGCATAATACGGAGTATAATACTGGAGATGCTACGTTTATCGGACTTTGAACTGTCGCCCCTGCTCGGAGCGTGATGCGGGGATTTTGAAAGGTATTCCGGTATCAAACGACATGAATAGTAGAGTGGGATCTGCTGCGGTAGAAAATAGGAGATGCTTTCTCGGATATCCAAAGAACCCGAACGTTGGAAGCTTGAATTTCACAGTGCATAGAAGCAGAAATACAAATCCGAAAATGTCTTCTGCAAATAAAAGTGCCGGTGAAGCAAAAAGAGTGGTTCTCTCTGGCCTATGAGGCTGCCTCGCCAAATAGATTGCCAGCAGCAGCGGTGCTGTACTACTCTCGACTTACCCAGACAGCCTTCCCTTCCATCACTATCACCACACACTTCCACTCCACCTCAACCCACGACAACCCATTCTCACCTCCAACAACTCTGCGATCGAAAACGAGAATCTGCCACCAAATGGCGTGAGCCGATGGATCAACGAATGAAATCTACTTCAGTTTTCGATAACGAAAAAAAGAGTGTCTCCAACGCAACTTCCAGGTACATGACCACATTCACCTACTTCCTTCCACTTTGATTTTTCCTATTCGACCATTTAAGAGCCGACCCTCATCCACCTCCATCGGAGGATCTTCCTTAAACACTCATACTCACCATCATGTCTGGTAGAATTACACGGGCATCTGCAAGACAAGCTGCCTCAGAGTCATCGGCCGACTCTGTGGAAGCCTCTTTAGCTGCCCCTTCGACTCGGCCTGCACCGCCAGCTTCATCGAAGAAACGCAAAGCTCCAGCTCGTGATCCTAGCCCTGCATCTGAATTACAACCTGCGAAGCCACCATCTTCAAGAAGAACGGCAAAACGCCAGAAGGTTGTGGCCCAGTCTGAGCAACCCCCACCTCCACCACCAGCCGCTCCAGCTTCATCTCGCCGAAGAAAGGGAAATATACCTGCGGTTATGTCGAGTCCTGGGTAAGTTTCGTCATTACGTTTGTTTTCTAGTATGCTAATATATCTCCAGTGATTCTGCTGGTCCTTCGATTGATCCCCCAAGTACATCTACAACCTCGTCCAAGAGAAAGCCTTCCAGAAGCAAGAAATCAGGCCAAGGTCTGTCCCCAATGTCTGCCACTCACCTGCTAAACTCAAAGCTGATGCCGTACGCAATAGACCCAGCTATCAGCACGCCGAGTTCTAATCGTCGGACCAAGAAGCCCAATAATGGACACAAGGATGGAGACAGCTCAGTAGACCACGACACAAACAACGAACCCCCACCTCCTCCCGATCATGAAGATGGCAGTGACGATAATGAGGATGACGATGCTGCGCACAATTATGAAGGCCGAGACGATGATGACGACCCTTTTGGAGGCTTTGGTGGACCTGGAGGACCCCCACATGGACTTTCGAACACATTACGAATGATCAACAACGTTATGTCGGGAATATCCTCGAGATTACGCGAGATTCTGAACAACTTGAAGCAGAAGGATGATCCATCTGTGCAATTGATTGCACTCCAAGAGCTGTCAGAAATTCTGCTTGTATCTACAGAAGATAATCTCTCGGGACACTTTTCACCGGATGCATTCGTCAAGGAACTCGTCATCCTGATGCAGCCTTCTGATTTTGGAGAAGCAAACCCCGAAATGATGCTCCTAGCATGCCGCTGTCTTGCCAATTTGATGGAGGCATTGCCAGCAAGCACAGCCAATGTGGTATATGGAGGTGCTGTGCCGGTTTTATGCCTGAAGCTTTTGGAGATCGATTACATTGATTTGGCAGAACAAGCCCTCAGTACCCTCGAGAAGATTTCTGTCGAATATCCAGCATCCATTGTCCGTGAAGGAGGCCTCACAGCTTGCTTGGAATACCTCGACTTCTTTGCTACGAGTACCCAACGAACTGCAGTTACTACGGCCGCAAATTGTTGTCGGAATATCCCTGAAGATTCCTTCCCCGTGGTTCGAGATGTTATGCCCACCTTGCTTAGAGTACTTGGGTCGAATGATCAGAAGGTTGTTGAACAAGGCTCCCTGTGTGTCTCCCGAATAGTAGAGAGCTTCAGATACCACCCCAGCAAGCTTGAAGAATTGGTTAAGACAGATCTCTTAAGAGCAATTCTTCGACTTCTACTTCCCGGTACAACCAATCTCATTGGCCCAAACATACATACGCAATTTTTAAGAGTCCTCGCTTTCACAGCAAAAGCGAGCGCAAACTTGTCTGCCGAGCTCTTCAAAATGAATGTTGTTGAAACACTCTACCAAATTCTGACTGGCGTTTCACCACCGGATGCCTCAGGAGATGTTGCCTCGAAGCTCGATAGCGTTGTTGTTATGCAAGCACTTATCCACAGACCCCGTGAGCAAGTCATCGAGACGCTGAACGTTATTTGTGAACTTCTTCCTGGCCTACCCAGGGAATCCGATCTGGCTCTGGATCAAATATTTGATGCCGAGGCCGCCCCTTCAAGTACAAGAAAGAAGTCATCGAACGAAAAACGTATTGATCTGCTCAAGGACTGCAAGGACGAAGTCAAGAGATTTGCTGTAATTCTCTTCCCAACTTTGACAGATGCCTTCTCGAGTACCGTTAACCTGAGCGTCCGCCAGAAGGTTTTGATGGCCCAGATCAAGATGTTGTCCAACCTCGATAAAGACATATTGATGGAAGCTCTAAGATCTGTACCATATGCTTCTTTCCTGGCCGCCATTCTCTCCCAACAAGACCACCCTAGCCTTGTCAACTACGCACTTCAAGCCTCAGAATTGCTCTTAGCCCGCCTCGATGATATTTACAGATACCAGTTCTATCGCGAGGGTGTCATTGCCGAAATTTCAAAGCTTGCCACATCCGAAAAAGCCATTGGGGACTCATCAGCAACAGATCTAACTATGACAGAGAAAGCTACTGAGAAATCCGAGGGTGAGGGAGATGATTCTTCGGATGAAGAACATGACGAGGATAACGAAAACGACGATATGCCTGATGATATCAGTCCGTCTCCAGCTAGTTCACGAGGCTCAACGATGTCCTTGGATGGCCCACCCCAACGCGTGCCCTCGGATATAGTCAGCATGCAACAACTCATTGGCCAACGAGCGAAGCGATTCTTGGATACCCATGAGACTGAGAAGAACAGCAAGAATATGAAGAAAAAAGCTACCAAGATTTTGACGAGTCTACAGTCTTTGGCCTCCGAGATTGAGACACATTATTTGCAGCACGGTCCAGGCAACGGAATTAAGCTGTTCACGACGCTGGCATCTTACTTCGACGGAGACGTCTTGGAGAGTGTTACGAGTGCCGAACTCCTAAATTCCGAAGTTGTTAGAGTTTTACTTCAAGTGTTCAACAACCCAGATGAACGATTGAGCAATGACGCTCGATCGGCATTCCTCGAGGTTTTTATGGGTCGCACTGTTACCACCAGACCAAAGACTGCGAGTGCGGAATCGCCAGCAACACCTTTCAGTATTCTCATCCATAAGCTTCAAGATCTTCTAAGCCGTTCAGAGAGGTTCGAGGTAGTCACGGTACACCAGAACACCTTCGATGGCAATAGAAGCAGTGCTGCCTCGATGCTGGCAAAGCAAATTAGGCTGAAGCTTGTAGCCCCCGATGATTCCGAAATTCCAAAGCCATACCGAAACATTATGGTTTCAATTCACGCCATTGCCACTTTTAAGGCTCTTGATCAATATCTACTGCCTAGAATTAGTATTGCTGAGCGTCCGCGAGGGTCGAGAACTCGTGAAGGCCTTACTGGAGCATTAGCCGCACTTGCTGCTGCTGGTGGTATGCCAAATCCTTATGCTCATATTCCGAATGCTCAGACTCGCCTTGTAGAGCGAGGTCTGGCATCGGCTGCTGCAGCTACCCCTCCAGCCCCCACCCCCTCGCATGCTCGACCTTCTCGAAAGGCCAAATCTCGTACTGCTCCTACACCGACAACAACCTTAGCTGGACCTTCGACTTCAAATACTCCACAAGAGAAATCTTCTCGTCGCTCAAGCAGACGTCATCACGCACAAACCGAGCCGCCAGCCCCTCCTCCACCACCGCAAGAGGAGGATAGTCTAGCAAGTGCGCTAGAGTGTGCTGATGAGCGACAACTCACCGATGACGATGACATGGACGATAGTGCCGCCCTAGATGCTATCGTTGGCGACTTGGAAGACGATATGCACGACGAATCTCTCCCTGACCCTAGCGCTGTTAATCTTGAAGTTGTTGCCGGTGGCAAGGTCACAGCACGCAAGGAAGACGGTACGCGTGTTGCAACCCCTTCTCAAGCACCCGGTAGCAATCCCCGCTCCAGCTCAGCACTACGAGCAGCAACAGTTCAAGCAGCTCTTTCAACACCAAGTGCATCGGGTCGCCCCATGTCCTATGCTGCAGCGATCCAAATTCCTCAAGACTGGCACATTGAATTTAGCCTTGATGGCAAAGTTCTTCCTAATGAGACAACAATCTATCGCGCTGTTCACAGCACAACTACACTCGATGAGCCCACCAGCAGAAGCGTTTGGTCTGCTATTCATCCAATTACATTCAAGAAAGTCCCAGGACCATCGCCTCCTGAGCCAAGTTCTCTGACACAAGCCCCTGAGGTCAGCACCGAGACCGCAGCATCTGGCATTCCCGCTTCTTTGGACAAGCATCCCGCCACCTCTTCCATTCTTAGGTTACTGAACATTCTCCACGCATTGAGTGCAAACCTGGATGATGTTCTCGGGGAGAACGAAGACACCTTGAAGTTGAACGCCGAACCCCTTTCACAATTTGTCAACACGAAGCTTACTGCTAAGCTCAACAGACAGCTCGAGGAGCCGCTTATTGTTGCTAGCAACTGTCTTCCTAGTTGGAGTGAGGACCTAGCTCGCCTTTACCCGTTCCTTTTCCCATTCGAAACGCGCCATCTTTTCCTTCAATCCACCTCCTTCGGTTATGCTCGTTCGATGACTAGATGGCAGAATGCTCAATCTGCTGATGAGTCTCGTCGTGACCGTCATCACCGTGATGAAAGACCTTTCCTCGGCCGGTTACAGCGTCAGAAAGTCCGTATTTCAAGATCAAAGATCCTCGAATCTGCCTTGAAAGTCATGGAGCTTTATGGTGCTTCGCAGAGTATCCTAGAGGTTGAGTACTTTGAAGAGGTTGGAACTGGACTTGGTCCTACTCTTGAGTTCTACTCCACTGTTTCGAAGGAGTTCTCGAAGAAGAAGCTCAAGCTCTGGCGAGAAACAGATGCCAATGACGCTGATGAATATGCTTTCGGAGCCCGAGGTTTATTCCCAGCACCGATGAGCGAAGAGCAATCATCTAACGAAAACGGCCTTCGCATCCTCCATCTATTTAAGATGCTTGGTAAATTCGTTGCCAGGTCTATGATCGACTCCCGAATCATAGATGTCTCTTTCAACCCAACTTTCTTCCGGATCGGAGACGAATCAAAGACCGTTTTACCATCTTTAGGAGCTGTCAAGACAGTTGACGCACAGTTGGCAAAGTCCCTGAAATTGATCAAGAAATTTGCTGTTGAGAAGAAGGCCGTTGATGAGAATCCTAACTTGACACCTGCCCAAAAGGTCGCTATGGCGGAGGCATTGGAGATTGATGGTGTTCATATTGATGATCTTGGACTCGACTTCACACTTCCAGGTTACTCTACAATTGACTTGCTACCTAACGGGACCCATATCTCAGTGAACATTGAGAATGTTGAGATTTACCTAGAGAGAGTAATTGACATGACTTTGGGAAGTGGTGTCCAGAGACAAGTTGATGCTTTTAGAGCCGGTTTCACCCAGGTCTTCCCTTATTCAGCATTGAGTGCATTCACTCCGGATGAGTTGGTTATGCTCTTTGGTAGAATTGAGGAGGACTGGTCGCTTGAAAGTAAGTCCATGAATTCCGCGATGTTGTTGCAACTACTAATACAATGCCTAGCTCTCATGGATTCTATCAAGGCTGATCATGGTTTCAACATGGACAGCAAGAGTGTCAAGAACTTGCTGCAGACTATGAGCGAGTTGACGTTGCCAGAACGCAGAGATTTCTTGCAATTCACCACTGGTAGCCCTAAGCTTCCTATCGGTGGTATGTATATCCACAATCGCCTAGCTAGGCAATTACTAACTATTCTCATAGGCTTCAAATCCCTCACTCCTATGTTCACGGTGGTGTGCAAGCCGAGCGAGCCCCCTTACTCTTCCGATGATTACCTGCCTAGTGTCATGACCTGCGTTAACTACTTGAAATTGCCCGACTATACCAACTTGAACGTTATGCGGGAGCGAATGACGAAGGCGATCAAGGAAGGGCAGGGAGCTTTCCACTTGTCCTGAGATGTTATATGGGCAGAGAGTCCGACATGCATGGACGAATCATAGCGTTCGATCTCCAGCATTTATTTTCACCCAAATGATAGATGGTCTCCTTGCATTTTATGTATTCACAAGCTCTCATAATGTCCCCGCCCACCTTAAGTGGCCGGATGATGAAGTCAAATTGCATGGAAGGTCGTTCTTGGCGCATTACCACGGAGGGGACAACAGGATGGATCTTCGCAGCCCCTGTGCACTCCAGATAGATGAATTTCATGGCCAATGCTGCTCTTAGATTTAAGATACCTGTGAACGTGAGATTCAGCAGTCCCCGGTTGATTTTAGATTACCGGGGCTTGTGATGGACAGAAACTGAGATATCAAGAGCCGCGGAACCAAACTAAACTTAGATACTCAAAGTTTACAAAATCCAGAATCTCTTGAATTTCCAGGCAAACTGAAATATTCAAGTCGAGTTAATTACTCAACTAGCGTAAATAATTCACGATAACCTAATTTTTCATGCAAACAAGAACATTTAAGTCGAGTTAGTTACTCAAGCTCTTCTAATCACCCAAATAGACTGAATAATACCCACATAAACTTGACTTTTTGAATAAAGCTGGATATTCTGATGGCACTTTTTTCGTTCAGCGCCAGCAGGGGACAATTTGAGTAGAGTTGTCGCTCCTGAAACGGCTAGCGCATCTTGATAAGACCTGAACTCCCCTTACAGTATCCTTGTGATTCAATGATTCATGGCGGGGACGAACATCATCCATCACCACCAACATCACTCACTTCGAACCACAACATGTACCCAATACCACACAGTAACCACAATTTAAGAGAATATAGTCTTCCCAGACTGAGACTGGCTGAACAGTTTTCTTGAGGATACCCCCTGACCCAAATTGTATAAAGTATTACCTTTGTCAAGCCATGGCTGGCAAGGCGGGGCTGGAGGCCCAGCTTGTGGTAGGTACCGCTGCAAGTTCTAGTAGTGAATATTGTCGCTAATGAAGATATATTAAGGCCCAGTATTCGGCTGTAGATCCCTCAACTGTGCTAGCAATTTTGTCCGATTACGACCTTTCCCAGTCCTCACTTTTGGAGAATGTGCGAGAAATTTTGACCACACTCCAAGCTTCGGCAATTGAAGAAGAAGCAAGTGGATTTGATCCCAGCGGAGCGAGCGGGCCAGATCACATAATGGACGATGAACTAGGAGGTGCAAGGCGTGAAGATGAGAGCACCAGCGCGCACAGTCTTCCAGGTTGGACCAGTCAGACGGACAACACCTCCGTGAATGATCTAGAAGGGTTGGATTTCTCTGAGAGCTATATCAGCACTCCAACAGTGCAGGAACAGCCCAGAGAACCATCATTCACCAGCGAACTTGACGGTCTTAGTGAAGAGGGGAAGGAAAAGGCTTTACTAGGCATCTTCCCATCGCTAAAGCTATT
The DNA here is from genome assembly GCA_037952635.1 of Bryoglossum gracile. Classification (NCBI taxonomy): domain Eukaryota; kingdom Fungi; phylum Ascomycota; class Leotiomycetes; order Helotiales; family Bryoglossaceae; genus Bryoglossum; species Bryoglossum gracile. The sequence continues at coordinate 8,165 of JAPZPB010000105.1, read as the reverse complement.
CGATGTGCAACATATCTTGAAGAAATGCAAATACGACACGAGCCTAGCCATCGATGAGCTCATGACAGCTGCTTTTCTTGAGGAGAGCGGTACGAGGCATCGTGGTATCGAGGGTTTCTCTGAAAGTAGCACGTCTGGACGGCGGAAGAAAGGAAAGAAGAAACGGGCTTACAACAATGAGAACACCAACAGTCTCCCCAATTTAGCTATAGAAAGTAAATGGGATTCTGGAAGACAGGATGTCGAGTTTCTCGTCAACAAGACAGGTATTCCAATGAAGCAAATTAGTTCGATATACCATACAAATGGTGGTTCTATGGGTAGGACGATATCAGCTATCATCGAAGCTCATGCTTCAATGAAGCTCGAAAATGACGACCCAGCTATCGAAATCACCGCCTTCGAGCTGCAAAAAGATTTTCCAACAATCCCACGCCCGACACTTCAGATGCTGTTACAGATCACAAGTCCATTGACCGACAATGCTCGTGAACTCGCAACGGCGTTCCTCTCTCGCCCTACTGCTACTTCTTCTACTCCCAAAACACCAATCCAGATCGAGTTACGCCATAACCCCCTCAACCCCCTCTCCGAGCCAGCACATGTCCCACAACCTACCACACGTGGCAGACTAATGGATGTAGCATCAGCCAGCTCACTCGCTATAACCTACAACCAAGCCCGTAACACCGCGTTTGGCCAAGCTTCAGCCGCTTATCGAAAGGGCAAGTCCGACCACCTCATGGGTGGTGTCGCAGCCTATTACGCAGACGTCGGTAGAGACTACGATGCTAAAGCCAAGAGTTTCGAGAGCGCTGCTGCAGATTCTTTGGCCGCGAGCCAGAGTACGAGAACGACGCTGGATTTACACGGGCAGACTGTGAAGGATTCGGTGAGAATTAGCAGGGAGAAGGTGACGACTTGGTGGCATGAGTTAGGAGAAGGACAAATAGGCGGAAAGGGCGTTGGGGGTGGGTATAAGATAGTTACAGGAGTAGGGAATCATAGTCACAGGGGTGAAGGGAAGTTGGGGCCCGCAGTTGGGAAGATGCTGATTCGAGAGGGATGGAAGGTTGAGATCGGAGGCGGTGTCTTGGTTGTTCGGGGAGTGGTGAGCTAACGATTGACGATTGATTGTTTAAATATATGCGTGGCATAGCCTGGAGTATTTGGACACTGGGACGGACGTACACTAGTGTTCATAGCTCAGCTCATGGGAGCGTTGGCTATCTGCTGTGAAAAGGATGCATGTAAAGCATGCAGAACGTGTAGATAGTACTGTCTAGCTTGATTGCCCCCCTCTGGTAATAATTACAATATTTTTGCCAGTTAACACAGTTAGGAAACCAACGTGATTTCTAAGGCCCAACTAGAGTCTGGGACGTTCCAAGAGGCACACAGGGAGGTATCTCAAAACCCCGACCACTCCTGACCTATTACCATTTCCCATTCCTCCTCTTAACAGATCGTTGACCTGACCACTAGACCATCTAGCAGACGCCGGACCTGTTTGTTGAGGGACAGTGCTTATGTTGGCATATATTGTTTTAGCGGGTAAAGGGGGTCGGGGACGCGTTTTTAGATGAGCAAGGCTCGAATAACCTTTATTTAATGGGAATAACTTTTACCATAACGAAATGTCTCCATGTCACTCAAAGGATATTAGAAGCCAGCTATGAGCCGCATGATACTTTATTTTAAGCTATCTTTCCCATCCTCAAATTCACTAACATCATACTCCTCCGGATACCTCTCCAGCACATCCCTCAACTCCCTCATTTGCTCTATCGTTTCCGGCGTCATCTCCTCGTACACATCCTCAAATATAGCTCTCAATGGCGGTTTCTTCTCTTTTTCCGCCTGAGCAAAAGCCTTCAACATCTCCTTTCTTAATCTACTCCTGGTCTCTGTCTCTCTAGCTTCGTCCCAGACTCCTCGCTTTTCTAGATATTTTCTTAATCTGGTAATTGGGTTATCTCGACGTTTCCAGTCCTCCACTTCGATGCGAGCGCGGTAGGCGAAGGAATCGTCACTGGTACTGTGGTGAGAGATGCGGTAGGACATGGCTTCAATGAGAACAGGACGACCACCATCCTTCAATGCCATCTCACGTGCTTTCTTGGTGACTTCCCGGACAGCCCAGATGTCATTGCCATCTACCCGGATAGTATCAATCCCATACCCCGTTCCTCGACTAGCAATCCCATCACCGCGGTATTGCTCTAATGTAGGTGTACTAATGGCATATCCATTGTTCCTGCAGATAAATACTACGGGACAGGAGCGTGTAGCTGCTATGTTGAGAGCGGCATGGAAGTCTCCCTCACTGGCAGCTCCTTCGCCAAAATAGCAGGCTACGATTCGGGATGGGATATTGGGGTTTGTGAGACGTTGCATTTTGAGGGCATACGCTGCTCCTGCTGCTTGAGGGATTTGGGTTGCTAGAGGAGAAGAAATTGTATGCTAGAGACTAATTAGCACTTGGGAGAGATTGTGGCGAAAGAAGAATTTACAATGTTGAGAGCAGCACTCCCGTAGTGGACTGGCATATTTCTTCCCTTTCCGGAATCTTTCTTGTTGGCAAACAACTGACTCATAAAATTCTCGTATGTGAACCCTCTCTGAGCAAACACCCCAGCTTCCCTATACTGGCAGAACACCACATCCTCTTTCTCCAAAGCAGAGGCCGAGCCAACACATGTACCTTCCTCACCCTGCCCAGTCATATAGAAACTCAGTCTTCCTTGACGCTGAGCGTCGAACATAATAACATCCATTAAGGAGACTGAGAGCATATTGTGATACATAACAAGAGCCAATTCGTCAGAGGCGGGTGTGAACGAGGGGTCAATAATATCTCCATCAGGGGACATAGCTCTGTAGGTGGGCATGGCTGGGTAGGTTGCTGGAAGTTCGAATTGAAGGGAGCTGGTGAACTTGGAGTCTACGGCACCAGGGAAGCGTACTCTGCAGCGACTGTTAGCAAAAGCTCGAGAATTGAAACAAGGAAGCTCACCCCGCTGAGCCGGGCTTTTGTGAAAGGGAAGAGAGCCATCTTTGACTTGTCAGAAGACTTGGTTTACAGGGAGCAGCAGTCGAAGGGAAGAATGGCAAGTATTGAGGGGTCCAGCGGAGGCGGGGTAAAGTAAGCTTCATGATTGCTAATTTGGATGAAGATTTATGGGAGAAGGTTTGGATTTGGTTCCGACTTCAAGTCGGTCAGTCGGTCAGTGCCTGGAATAATGGCACTATAGCACTTGATGTGGTCTTGTTCTGAAGTGAGATTTCAAAGGATCCGACGGTAGCCGGGCAAAACCTGGGGTGCGGGGTTATCGATTGGCCCGTGCTTTTATCCACTTTCACTGTGAGCAGTCCTGAACTAGAATGTTTCAAGCAAGAGCAGTTGAAAAGAATCACTCACGCCTTTTCAATATTCACTATTCTCTTACGGCACAATTTAACCGTAATTCTCCAGAGATATCCGGTTTTCTCTTACCACATCTCTCTCCATATGATTTTGTGAACAACCAGTTCATATATATCAACTCAATACGGCTAGGAAAAACGTCATTACCAAAGATCATGGTCGACGAGTTTCAGTTCCCTTCTTTTCCTTTCAACCTCCCCAGGGCTTTGGGAAGACACCTCACAGAAAGCCTCAACCCTTATGATGTTCGACAAGCGTGCCTCCATCTTTTCCCAATAATTGATCCCCAAATCTGCTGCTAGTGACACAAGTTAACCAACAAACCAAGTCCTTCCCGGTTCCAACGTCACGATCCGCCAGCCGACAACAACCAAGGCAGAAGAGCATGTCCTCGCGGAGCCAAGCGAAGCATGTTCTCCAAATATTATTTGAGCTTATGAAGCTGGACATTTATCATCAAGGCGGGGCGGGGATAATCGTTCCTAAATGGTCCGAACATATATACAGCTCCAGCTATACGACAGCTTTCTGAGACCCATGCTACCAGAAGGCCCTCGTCCACCGGAAGAAGCAGGCTGAGAAAACTAACAAGTACATCAGAGCAGTTTGCTGGCTGCGCGTTTGCTGGCCATATGACTGAGGTTTGCTGGGTCATCGCTGCCAGTTCACTCAGTATATTTGCATGTCGTCTGGCGGCGTCGCAGTGTTCAAATGGAAATATACTAGGATTAGGTACGGCACCAAGCGATATTTCTCCTGCTTCTGCTTGTAGACTAGACTGAGACTCATTCTTTATTGTCATCGTGGTACTGGACGAGTTAGTGGTTACTCTCGGACAACGAAAAGCTATAAAGTTACTCAAATATCATGTCGGCCAGCACCCAATTAGTTCTGCGTATCGCTTCAAGGCCACCTCTGACATTGACCATGCCGGTCAAGTCATTCATATGCATGTCGACTATTTTTATGTTTCCCCTCTCAAACTAAGGCGGCTGAAGTTAGCCACAAGGCAGGCAAGAGAACATGTGAAGTCACCTCAACAACGACCAAGAAGAGCGCTGTCCCTAGGGTCTAGTCGCTAAGGCCTTGGAATTCACTCTCCACCCCCTTTCTCAGCGATCGTATGCATTCTCGATTCAATAAAAGCTTAGAATTATTCAAGTCTTCTTTGCCTTTGTGAACCTCGAGATCAAGGGCACTGAGCTGCAAAGTAGCATGAAGTAGCACTAAGTCGTCAGAAGCAAAGGCACACCAATCCTGTTAAAGATTAACACTTGGATATTGACATAGTAAACCGTGCGGATCTCGCCTGAAGCAGAAGCCTGTCTCAATAACCCAAAGCCAGAGGAAATCACTTAGTTGTGAGATTTGATAGATCTGGGGCGGGTTTGTCAGCGGGTGAAAAGTGGAATTCCTGCGGAGAAGCCCCATGACTGATGAAAGTTGATATTACAGTGGTGTATGAAGAAATGGGCTTCTGGCACAATATACTCGGGATGTGAAAGGAAAGGATCCAAAGCAGGTCCAGGGCTTTAACAGATTTTCAAGGAAATGTCCTGGCTGTTAGTACTTTTGGCCGAATTTTGGCGGGCTGTATTCCTATTTCGCTACATTGTGGAAGTGTTTTGCGCATGGTCCGCAACATGGCTTCACTTTATCGCACTTGTGAGAAATAAGTACTTAATCGAGTCTCTGGGATTTATCTCGGCGGTTCAGACCTTAATTTTGGGTAATTTGCATGAAACTCAATAAGTATCCATAGTCCGAGCTCACCAGGAGATCCTGCGGAGGAAAAGATACGTACTAGCATGGTTGACAACCATTTCTGGACTTTCGATGGGCCTGTTTAGCTATTGAGCCTGGCTTTGGATCAAAAGACATTTGCTTCGGACATGGAGCAAGGTCCACACGGCATTAAAGCAAGTGAGGGTACGGTGACCATGAAATAGAAAAGAGGGGCAGCGAAAAATGAAGGCATAGCAGATGCAAGCCTCACTTGAAATCCTGGCAGGATATCAAGTTATTAAAAACTTCCACGCATCCTGGCCGACACTTCCAGGCAATATAAAGGCTTGCTGTCACTCCCTATTATTCTAGTATCTTTGAGGCTTTCTTAAGGTGGTTCTTAAGCTTGTTAGACATAATCTTCTAATGTGATTTTTGCCGAGGAGGGGTTGAAGCTGGTTGCGAGTAGAGCTGCCTTTAGTAGAGCAGCTATCGTATTTGACTCTATTCTAAAAGCGGGTTAAAGCATGAGCCAGCCTGTATTAGTTCTCCACCAAACCTGCTAAATCTCAAGCTTCAGGAATTCTAAGGGTGTCGGTTTATTGACCAACATGGTGACAAGATTTTTAACACCTACTTATCCCTATTTTTCCAGGCTCCATCCAATACTCTAGCGCCTATATTTAACAAGATAAGCCAGTCTGTTATTTTTTGTAGTCCAAATGAAAACTACAGTAACTTGTGAATATTTGTCTTGATTTCTAAGTGGCCAGAGAGTCTAAACTTTATCGTTGCAATCGTTCTTTCCTAGTTTCCTCTTCTAAACACTATCTTATTCTCTGTTGTTGCTCAGCATTCCAACACTCCCAAAATGCCTACCAAAGCCGTATCGCTTGTCCAGATCACCCGCATCCTTGACCGACTGAAAGTTTTTGACTGCGAAATCTCAAGTCTCACACAATGAGTACCCTCCCCAGAGAAGATCTAGCTCCTAAAGTCATACGTTACAACGGTATATTAGTGCCTAAACCGCTTTTACAGACCTGGCTTTCTACATTCAATGTCAGTTTTTAAATTGACTAGACCAAAAAGTATGAGAAACTTGCATTGTCTCTTCCTTAATGTTGAATCTCAAATTATTTCTAGTTTATTTGAATCATGCAAAATTGATTGCTATCACGTTTCGCTTGCTGACGTTTAGAGTGCTATTAATCATTGAAACCACGTTGCGGGAGTGTGTGGAGGGAAAACCGAGAAGCAAGAAATGAAGCTATTCGCAGATTTTAGGTCTCAAAGCGAGCTTTAGCGCGCTTTTGTGAACTTGAAAGAAAGCCTCACGATTTATTGTTCTTTCTCCTTTGTAGTCAATTTATCTCTACTTTTGCCTACTATGACACAGGCTGGTAGAGTGTAAGTCCCTAATTGGTAAAAGCTAGCATTAAACTGAACAAGTGAGTTAATCTAATAAAAGTGATACATCAAGAAAATGTCATGTCCCGTGACCTGGAAATACACGTGGCGGACAAACCCGTCCCTTATGCCGCGTTGACTTCCCATCCTCCACGACCTGATGCCAAATTCTCACAACTGTTAATGTTGAACACTTTCCCTGATACCTTGATGTGAAAATCACTTAAGCCATCTTTCCGCGGCCTATTTGGTTACCTTTGGTAGTCATGGCGAATGACGGCCCTATCGTCATCAACAAGGCACCAGCTGTAGTGTGCCTAGATGTGAAAGAAGACTTTACAAGGTTAACAGCTGAAGAGAAGCTATACGCCTATTACTCCGCCAGGTAAGTTCGGTTTATTGTACATCACCTTAACTTTATTAACATGCCGGCTTTCAAGAGCTGCATGGAGCGGCGCACCTATCATTATGGACCAGACGTCTCCCGAATCAATATCAATTTTCAACTTCATACTTGAATTATATAGCTATTGCGGAGGTAATTGGCCAGAGCTCGCCTTGCGGACAGGTTTAGCAAATGATGAGTTGCAGCGATTTCTAAACTATGCCGCTGTGTTTCTTGGAAATATTGGCAACTATTTTGTAAGCTTCTCAGTAATAATTTCTCCCTCTCATCTAATCTGTGGTTTCTAGGGCCATAGAGACCAAAAGTTCATTCCTGATCTTTCGGTTGCTATTCTCCAGAGACTCTCCCGGTGCTCTGAAGTTGCCGCTAGCCTGTGCAAGTCGATTGAACAACCGATGACTGCTGCCTTACCCTTAGCCCTTGGTTACCCCAGCGATATTGCTCAAAGCTCTTACTATCCTGGGGAGCTTCGTATCTCTCCTTCGGAGATTTCCATTGTATCGGACATGCTCGCAAAACTGGCCATTGATCCTGAGAACACTCGCCTTCGCAAGTCCATCTTCGATGACAAACAAAACTACGACGTTTTACAAAGTTCTATCGAGGAGGACGGTGTTTCACGTGTGATATATGAGGATTCTGCCTTACGTATCCGTCTTCTCCGAGGAAGCCACGAGTCGGAGCTCTCCCTTGTCTGTCAGTCTCTAGAACAAGCAAAACAGCACACAGGGAGCCCATTACAGGAATCCTTTCTTTCGAAGTACCAGCAAAGTTTCACTACAGGTAGTATGGAGGCCTACAAGAACTCCCAACGTGAATGGGTTAAGGATATTAGGCCATCAATTGAGGTGTTCTATGGCTTCATTGAACCCTAAGTCCGTGCACCCCCATATGGGCCACCCCCCCATATGGGCCACCCAAAATAAGCGAGTACTGCCAACCAAGAATATATATAATTAAATAACTACTCAATTTCAATACAATCCAGAGTAGAATTAGAGTGGTTAGACTCTTCTTCATCATTCCCTTCAATTATAGCTTCACCTGCAGCTATTTGAGTTCGCCGTATATCAATAATATCGGCAAACTTGGAATTTGGACTTGTTCTGACTTTCATCCGTTTCCTTGGCCTAGCTTTCTCCAATTGAACTTCTAGAGACTATATTCTATAGCTATGATCTGCTAGAGTACTCTCTT